>FJUW01000072.1:0-145315 GCA_900074885.1 Rhynchosporium graminicola
GAAAAGGATACAGCGAAGACTTATAGGGCTCTTCAGGGCCTACTAGGCCCTAGTAGAGCGAGGTGGCTCGATAGCTTTATTGCTACCTCTTTGACTCAGGCGCGAGGTATCGCTGCAAAGTAAATTATAGCATATAAGTAACTCTAAATCACCTCGAAAAATCACTCCTCGCTTACCCTAGAGCGAATTCACCCCCGCGCCACAGGGAACCCTCTCTCTCGCCACAGAGCACCCCCCCCTCTGTAAAGAACATCTCATCTGCCCTGACAGCCTCTACGTACCTCGAACAATAACCCTTAGCCTTTCGAAGGCTCCGACTATCCATCTACTACTCGTAGTACATATCGCTTATCTTAGGCTCCTGTATCTCTCTTTCATTTAGTACTCTTCTTACCTGTATTTATAGCGCGTATCACCTGTACTTATAGCTAAAAAATTTTTCCTTATAGTTAGAAAAACACCTGTAGCAAGATAGCGTAGTTAGATTCAATATCACCTAACCCTTAAACCCTAACCCCCTAAGCTAGATCGGGCTTAGTAGTAGTAGTAGTAATAGTAAATACTATAGTAGCTACTAGATTATATTATAACCTAGCGAGCACCTCGTCCTACTGTGTATTTCGCTGCTATAAGTCCCTTTCAGTAGGCCCGATCTCTCTTCTAAGCCGGGCCTGCTGCTCTTCTTGTTTCTGGATTCGCGTTACGATTTAGGCTATAATAGCTATATTACTGCTACTACTACTACTATTATTATTATCACGTGATAAGCGCGTCGCGTCTATATTAACTACTTAATATCGTGCTCTTTTCGCTATAAACCACGTCTATAACTAGACCGGGCGAAATAATTACGCGTCTAGTAATCGCTTCTTCTTATGTTCGATATTATAATACTTCTATATATTACTATAGTTAGCGGTTTTATATATATAGTCCGAACACTAGAAGCTATAGATAATAGGAAGCACTAGCTGCAGCAGCGAATAGTCAGGTAGTAGTAGCACGCTACGAAAATCATATAGCTATTACTATTACTCTAGATACTCGACTAGTACCTTGCGATCTCTTACTTAGACTATATATACCTATAATAAGTGATTATAGATATTTTCTAGGTTGATCGCTTATTAGTATTCTACGGCGTAGCAGATAATAATACGAAACTTAGTATTTAATATTAACTACTACTATATAGCTCCGGGCAGTAGTAGTAGTAATAGATCAGATAGAGATATTATTATACTCGTTATTTTTAGAGAAGATAGAGAGTAAATAATAGGAGATTAGTCCTCCCCGGTTACTAGATATATCTAGAAACCGAGATAAGATATATAGGCCTATTATTACTACGTCCTGTAAGCGAGCCTTATCTAAACGTCCTGGTTAGTCGATAAACCGGCAAAAGATAGAGTTAGAGCTTAGTATCGAGCTTAGGATCAGGCTTAAGGTCGAAGGCACTCTCCTTATGCTACCCGTGTATTTATAACTACCTTTTCTAGCTAGGAAGACCTAAAAGTCGAATCAGAGCTTATACTAGCGACTATAGGCAGCTAATAGCCTGAAAATAGTAAACGCCCTGATTTTTCAGTACTTATAAGTACCTCTAGGCACTATTACGACGTTCAGATAGTAGCGATTAATAAGGATTCAGTACGCGAGGAAGCTTACGCTACGCTTATAGAGGCCGTAAACGCGAAACAACTGAAATATAAGGATTTAGGCTTTATATTTCACCCTCTAATTATTTCCGCCGGGGGTCTAATAGAAAAGGATATAGCGAAGACTTATAAGGCTCTATAGGGTCTACTAGGCCCTAGTAGAGCGAGGTAGCTCGATAGCTTTATTACTACTACTTTAACTCAGGCACGAGGTATCGCAGCTACGTTAATTATAGTATATAAGTAAGCTTAGAATACCCTAAGAATCCACTCCCCGCCTACCCTAGAGCGAATATGTCCCCGCGCTACAGGGTACCTCTTCTATACTAAAGAAGCACCCCCCCCCTCTCTTTTTCTCTCTTTCACGCTATAGAGCACCCTCTCTATATTATAAAGCATCCTCTCTACGCCATAAGATATCCTCTCTCGCTATAGAGCACCTTCTTCTCTTCTACTGAAGGCTTCGATTATCTAGCTACTACTTACAGTATATATCGCCTACCTTAGGCTTCTATATCTCTCTTTTATTTAGTACTCTTCTTACCTGTATTTATAGCGCGCACCCCCTGTACTTATAGCTCAAGTTTCCTTATAGTTAGAAAACGCCTATAGTAAGATAGCGTAGTTAGATTTAATATTATCTAACCCTTAAACCCTAACTCTAATTACCCTTAGATAGATAGCTAGACGGAAATCTATAACTAATACCTCTAGCGCTAATTACGACCTTTTATCTCTTACTATTAAGACGACTAGTCGGAATTCTTACTTATTATAGATTACGCTCAGATAACCCCCTCTTACGACTCCCTTAGAGGTCTCTTACCCTTCGAGGTAGTATATAGTTATACTCCGCGCGTCGACTAGAATTAGAAATCCGATTTACTTAACTTAGCTACTTCTTCTGATAAGCTAAATACTTAATAAGCTATCGAATACGCTAGCTAACTATAAGCTATATAGACTACCGCTTAATTAAGCCTCCTACGCGTATAAGCTAAGATATTCCGATCTTATAATCGCTTACGCTATAAAGTCGACTTTACTATAGATAACTTTATTTAGCTAGATATATACTACTTTATAAGTACTTAACTTAGTAAAAAACTCGACTTCCTGACTAATAGACTCTTCTATATAGTTCAAAAAGTTAGAAGCTCTTACTATTTAGAGCTCCCTATAAGTATGAAATTATATAACGTTTTCCCTGCGTTGAAGTTACGTAAGTATACTAATAACTTATTACTTAGATAAACGTTACTACTATTACTACTAATTAATATTACTAGTAATAACGAATAGGAAATAGAGAACGTACTAGCGTACTATAAGTAGCGCGGTAATCTCTCTTATTACGTCTCCTAGTTAAATTAAGACGTCGATCTCATATAGTATAATACTTCGGATATTAAGTACGCTCCTATAAAGCTCTAGTAATTCCACCTCGATAACCAGATATAAGCAGGTCCCCCTGTAAAGCTCCCTAATTAGCTAAATGCTTTCTACGATAGAATTAAAAATTACGACTATCTTAATAGTAATAAGAAGATAGATTAACGCTCGAGGGCGAGCTTTTTTCAGAGGGGGGGGTAGTATAACGACTAGTTAGATTAGAGGTTTAGAGGTTTCCTCTTATTAGTAGAAACACTTACTACTAAGCGAGATTAAACGAGTAGAGTTTAGGGGCCCCTTTTCATATATATACTTCCTTTCTCTCTCTACTTCTTCACTCCTTAGTTATAGATTCTAAGTTGATTCTTACTACTTTATATTTATAGTAATATAAGGTCTTACCTATTAAGTAGTAAGTAAGACTTTCCTAGAGTAAGCGTTATATATTATTAGATACTTAGTGAAATAGAAAACCTACTTATATTCGGAAAATATATAGGAACTTAAATTAAATATTTACTACTTAGTATTAATAGCTAATTTCTATTAATAAAACCTAGATCTACTTAGACTAGATTATTAGGATTTAAAGGAAACTCGAATATTAACTCGTCGGAGCTAGATCGCGCGACGCCCGCTAGTTCGATAGTAGGATTAGAAAGCTAAAGTAGCTAGTAAGTAGATTTATCTAATATAAGATCAGAAAGTAAAATAATAAGCTAATTTAATTAATAGAGCTATTAAATAAAATAATAAACCTCTTTTAGAGAAAGATATATAACTAAGTAACTACTTATATCGCAAGATCTCTTAATATAAATATACTTAGAATAATAAATAGATTCTTTAAGATCTAGATATTAAGTACGATATTATTTTTAATAGAAGATATAGGATTATACTAAGTAATTTATCTTTTCTATACGTATTTCGAGCGTAATACGCTCTTTTAATTTCTTATAATAGAGAGATAATATATTAAGATTAATAAGAGAGAAGAATTAATTAAAGAGTTCATATCTCTTATATTATAATAGTATAAAGATTATACTAATATAGAAAGAGGATAATATTATCTTCTAAGGTTACGTATACTACTTAGAATACCTAAGCTAGTATAAATAGGTAATATAAGGATTAATTTACTATATTTAATAGTAATCATAGAAATAATAAGTTAGCTAGGATTCCTTAAGCTAGAATCACGGAATAGATTCTAGCTTAATAGAAGTCTAGAGATAGAAGTCGGACTTTTATTTAGAAAAATTCTATTTAGAGGACTCTAATATAAAGGACTTCAGATATAGAGGACTTCTATTTAGAGGACTCCTAAGAGAACGAAAGTTCTATATAAGACTAGTATATCTATTATAAGATAGAAGCTTCGTGCTCAAATTCATATAGTAATTAATACCTACTTATTATATCTTAATTCTAATTAAGAATCGAACTTCTTATTTATTTTACTTTATAGCTAATACTACCTGACAAGCTTATATATTATAAACTAATAAGAACTTCGAATATTATAAATATACGCTATTAGACTCGATTCTAGCTGAGTATTAGTCGAGCTAGATCGAGCTTAATAATAGTTATAATAATGATAATAATATCATATGTTAGTTATTAGAATATAGTAATATATTACTAAAGTGATTTCCTGATAAATAGCTCGGATAAGAATTTTTAAGCTAATTTTTGAATTTTATACTTATCTCTTAAGAATATCCTTGAATTCTCTTATAATATTAAGTAAAGTTAATACTTATTATAATACTTACTAAGAGCCTAGTATTTATCGAGCTGATAAAGCTTAATATTAGTGATATATTAATATATACTATTATATTTAATAGATTTCATTATAATCTAATAAATATCTTATCTTATTATATATTCTATTGAAATAAGTTATACTTAATAAGTCTAATCTCTTTCTTAAACTAAGCTTACTTCTTCTTTTATTTCTAGATTTATATTCTGATCTATTTTATAATATATAAGCTATTATTACTATTATTATTAGAATATTCTAATTTTATTATATTACTAATTCTAATAATATAGAATATAGAATAATATATATAGCTATCTTTCTATCGAACTTTAACGAATACGATTATTAACCCTGTAACTTATTACTTTGTAATTCTCTTTATATAATCGTATATACTTTAGATAAGATATTATAAAATAACTTTCTAGATTAATTACTTATAAATATATTATAATAAAGTAGATCACGAGTCGAAACGCGATATTAAAGATTAATTACTATTATATTTTAAATAAAGTAATAGTTATAAAGTGATCTATTAAACATCGAGAAGATTAAATATAAGTATATATATACTCTTCTTATTAGATAATAAGATTATTTATAATCTTTTTTATAGATTAAAAGATTATCTTTAATTCTTTATACTTAGTTTTCAAAGCTTAGTAATTATTATATTATATAGAAAAGACATTCGCTTTTATTCAAAGGCTTAGATATAAGATATTATGATATAGATCTAGTTATATATATTCTTCTTATAATAGATATACCTATGATTTCATGTTAGACTATTATATATAATATAGTAAGAAGCTAATATATATATTATCTAGTTGAAGAATTTAAATCATATAAGAATTAATTATATATCATATAATATATAATCGAATTATTACTAAATACTTCTTTCTTATATATTATAAATATATATAGATAATATATTATATTTTAAAATATATATTATAGCTAGAATCTTGTCGAAAGCCTATAGTCTATCTGTAATATAGATTAGACTATAGAACTATTCTATAAGTATAATAGAAATTACATAATAATCGTATCATAGTCTGGTATATCTCCTATAACATAAAATAGGTTATAAAGCTATCCTCTTAGTATGATAGGAAACCCGTTATAGTCCTGAATATATAGTATAACTAGAATCGTATTATAAGCTAGTATACCTCCTATAATATAGAATAAGTTATAAAGCTATCCTCTTAGCATAATAGGAAACCCGTTATAGTCTTGAATATATAGTATGACTAGAATCGTGTCATAGGCTAGTATACCTCCTATGACATAAAATAGGTCATAAAGCTATCCTCTTAGTATAATAGGAAACACGTTATAGTCCTGAATATATAGTATAACTAGAATCGTATTATAGTCTGGTATACCTCCTATAATATAGAATAGGTTATAAAGCTATCCTCTTAGCATGATAGGAAACCCGTCATAGTCCTGAATATATAATATAACTAGAATCGTATCATAGGCTAGTATACCTCCTATGATATAAAATAGGTCATAAAGCTATCCTCTTAGCATGACAGGAATCATGTCATGATCCTGAATACATATTATAACTATAAATCTATCATAGGCTAGCAATTTATCTGTGACCCAGAGTAGATTATGAAACTATTCTCTTAGTATAATAGAAGTCGCGTCATAATTCAAAATATCTAGTATCACTAGAGTCCTATTATATAGGACGACTCACGATATGACGTAGTCCTAGTCTCGGGTTAATTCCCTTACTATAATAGACTTTATATTATAGCTAACGGAGGGCAATATAACTAGAAACTTGCGATAAGATATATACGCAATATAATATGAATATAATTAATACCTCGTGCGTTAAGTAAGATAAAAACTCTCTTATAACATAAGAGATATGATATGACTTAGAGCTTATTATATACTATAATACTAAGTAGTATATTCATATAATTCTAAGACTTCATAATATAGGTAGTATATAATATACTTAGTATCCTATTATAGGCGTGTTCCCTATTATAATACGGATCATATCACGGAATTATTTTCAGTATAATAGAAGTTAGATTATAATTAATAATATAAAATATAACTAATGTTCTTTCCTAAGCTCTTATCCCTAATAGAATATGAATCTTATCCGAGACTACTTTTCGGATATAATCGAAACTATCTTATTATCTTTAATATATAATATATCTCCGACCTAAGTTCTATTATTACTTATATTTAGTATATAATATAAATACGATTATAGGTAAGTCTTCTGATATTATAGAGCTCTTCATATAAGGATTAACTTTGAAATGATATAGAACTATTATAAGATCTCGCGTTTATATAATAAGATAATAGAAATAGATAGATCGGAATATATACTTATAGGTTATAGTCTTAGGCTTAACTAGATCTATCTAAGGCTTCCGAACTAGTCCTACTCAACGAGTACGGAGAGGTAAGTCAAGGTATTATAAGGATATAAGAAATATCTTATTTTAAGTCGAGAGTATCTCTATAAGATTACTTAGGTTATGTACTTACTTTCTTTCGTAAGAAGCGTAGTAGTAGAGCGATACTCTTAATATAACTAGACGGAGAAAATAGCTATTTATTCTTAGTAGAAGAAGAATATACTAGGATAGATTTCCTCCTTCTACTATATTAAAAGGCAGATTTAGATAGCTTTAATCCCTAGGTAGAAAGGGAGAGAATCCTTATATATTTACTATTAGATAATAAGAGCCGAGTTAGAACTCGCGGCTTTTAGATAATAGATATAATAATATATATATATTCGCGATATAGATCAGGGTTCACTTTAGGAAACTATACGCTATAAGTTATAAGCTATGAAATATCAGGGGTTATTTCGCAGATTACAGAAGGCTTTAAGGTAATCTATTTACTAATTATAAGGAAAGGGACTACTACTTTATAATTACTATCTTAGCCTGAAGTCTCCGAAACTAAGATAGGAGCGCCTAAAGCTAGGGTAGGCTAGATCTATTATATAGAAAGGAGAGGCGTTAATCCAGTCGAGAAGCGGAGTGCCTTCTTCCTCCTAAGCGATCTAACTAGCTAATTCCAAGCTACTTTTAGTAAAATCTATTATAAACTTACTCCTTTCTGCGAATAAGCCTTTCTATAACGCGATAGTTAGTATATCCCTACTCGACGCGTACTTAGTAATTAAGGAGTACTAGTAGAAGCCTACTTACTCTAGGAGCCTTCTTAAGCTACTCTAAGCGGAGGTATTATCGTAGATATAGCGGACCGACTTAGCCCGGAGTCTGCCGAGGCGCTACTTTTAAATAAGGAATTCTAGAAGAAAGTTATAGAACTCCGGAGTAATAATATAGTTACTAAAAACCTATACCTCTTTATATAGTACTAGGCAGTAGGTAAAGGCGTTAAGGAGCAGCGATATAAGATCGATCAGCCCGGAACTCGCTTAATCGATATATATCTGGACGACCTCTAGCTTCTCCTCGGATAAATCGAGCTGATAAGGAATGCTCCTTAGTAGGCTACTGTATATAGTAGTATCGAAGTATCTAGAGGTAGCAGTAAGAAGAGCTCGGTTAGCAGAGATACTCTATACTATAGGACTAACGTTAAGCACGATATATGCGTTATAGCGTTAGATACTAGCTACTATAAGAAGAGGATAGGTAAGATAGAGGGAGGTAGATATATAGCTTAGCCCTATACTTCGTATAAGCGATCTGCTTAATAGCTAGGTTATAATATACCTTATTATTAGAGTCATCAGAATCGGCGGAGGGAGTAGGAGGCGCGATAAAAGGAATCCTTATATAGTCCTTCGTGACCTCGTATTTATTATACTCTAAGTACTTAGCGTAGAAGTATTACTAACCTAGGACGCACCTAGCGGTACGAGGATCTATAATAGAGAAGGAGCGAGATATGAATTATAGGCGATAATCGTATAGTTATTCGGTTCTTCGTATAGATACTAAGGGATATAAGGTGAGGTATAGATCTAGGAAGAAGAGGATTAAGGGAAATTCGTAGCTCTACGCTAAAGTTAGCACTTAGAGAGGTAGGTAAGAATATAGAGCTTAGAATATAGTTAGTATATTAACTTTTTAAAATACGATACTATAATATAAGTTCTATTATTAGTTATTCCTCGGATAGAGGCTAGGAGAGATAAGGGGGATATAAGGCTTAGGATACGTTTAGTATACTAATATACCTAAATAAATCTATCGTGATATAATCCCGGTTATAGATCTTTCGTTAGTCTTATATAATTTTCGAATAGCGTAGAGTTTAGCGCGAGATACAGGATAAGTATATCTATCTAAGGTTATAGTTTCGGAGTACCGCTATACGTAACTTGTAGATTAAGGGGAGTCGGGTTTACTTATCTCTATAATAGTAGAAGATAAGTATACTATTTACCCTCTCGGGCCAGGCTCGGAGGAGGCTCTCTTAGGCTCCTGTTAACTATAGCGACGAAGACCTCGTACAGTATTACTAGTGGAGACTCCACCGTAGGAACCTAGTAGTCCTAAGGCTCTGCTTCTAGTATAGTAGTATTAAGGATCTTATCGTAGTACTTCACTCTATTACTCGGTCTAGCTATATAATAAGCGTAGTACTTACTATAATAAGTAAGTTATTATAAGATATAATATAAAGTATAACCTAAGGCCTATTATTAGATTTTAATTCTTTAGTAAGTTATTATAGGGGAAGGGTTTATCTATAACTAAAAGCTAGTTATAAGTTCTAATAATATTTATACGGATTTATTTAGGTAAGAATTGTCTATTATTAGGTATGAAGGTATTAGGGCAGCTTATTATAAGTTATAAGATATCCCTAAGGAGATTATATTATAAGATCTATAAGCTATTATATACGCCTTGTTCCGAAGGAGAGTTCATCTATCTTATATACGCCTTCTATGATCTAATTACTTAGGCTAGTAAACTTATCCTTCTCTATCTATATAAAGGCGAAGAATTCGTTATAGCTATTAGAATCGCTATCCTTATCTATAAAGTTATCTGCCTCCTCCTTACCTCTAAATCTAACGTCCGCTTCTCCTCCTTAGCCGGTAATAGCTATATTATCCTCCCCTTTATTAGTATTCTCCTTATTACTATCCTCCTTATTACTATCCTCCTTACTCTTATCCTCCTTACCCTCGACCTCCTCGGGAGTCAGGCTAAATAGGAGAGTCTCCTCGGGACGGGGTATATTATAGTACTTTAATACTAAATTACTAATATTAGTTCCTCCTAAGAGGAGATTAATAATTAATATAAGAGCTTAATCGCAGACTAAGCGAATAGTAGCGAGAAAGCTAACTTAGTAAGTAACTACTAAGATCTTAGTAACCTTCTAGATACCTATCGACTTTAAACTATACTATATTAGTACCTGCGGGCAGGTTTTAGTATATAGAGATACCGAAAGACTTATAAAATAAGGATCTGAGCCGGGACTAGGGCGAGTACTCTAAAGCTAAAGTTTTTATAGAGAAGAGATATAAGTTATATATCTTAGATATAGTTATATAAGATAATAGTCTTACGAGGGATATTAAGTTAAGCTTCTAAGAAAGTTAAGACTAATATCTTTTATCTACGACCTTAGGATATAACGTATCCGTATAAGGCTAAGTAGTCTCTTAAGTCGCCGTCGAAGTTAAGTAGGAGTACGTCTAGGTATAGCTTAAGGAAGTGCTTATTAATAAGTATAATAATACTAGTAATAAGGGTAGGCGTCTCGACGGCGCTCTAAGACGAAGCGTAAGCCCTATAGAACTATCGGAGTAAGGGCGGAAGATTAGTATTAGCTACTAGCCCATGAGTAGCGATAGAAATAAAAACGGGAGCCTTAGACTCCTCTGATACCTACTAGGCGCGAATAATACTAGCTACGCGATTACGACCGGTAACGTTAAAGACTATTACGAAAAATATTATTATAATAGACTAGATCTCGTTAGGCGTGAAGCTAACCTTACTAGTAATATTACCTTTCTTAAAGTCGAATACGACCTCTACTAGCGTGCTGATGAACTCGAGCCGTAGCTACTGCATCTGCTCTCCTTAGACGTTATTAGTAATAGCGAATTATACCAGCGCTTTCTTCGCTAGTGAAAAGGAGGTAGCCTTCTTCTTCTTCTTAGAAGAGGTTATCGTAGCGGAGGATATAAGCTTCGGTAGGCCGGAAGAAGGACCGGAGGGGCTAGATAATAGTAGGGAGAAGCTAGACTCCTTTATCTCGGGATTATACTTAGCTTAGATCTCGGCGAATTTCTTCTCGAGGGAGTTAAGTAAGAGATCTTTAAAGGAGGGACTCGAAGGGGGCAGATCGGCAGTAGTAAAATCAGGTTAGGAGGGGGCAGACGTATCGATACCGTATCTTATAGCGCCCTCTCCTAAGATAGCGATAGCGTATCGGAATTTATTAGTAAGCGTATCCCTATCGTCAGGGTCCCGGATCGCTATAGCTATATCTACTAGACGCTAGAAAAGTTAGTTCTAAGGAGTCTACGTATAGCGCTACGACTTACGCTATCTATCTGAGCTTAAGCTCTAGGGGTAAGTAGAGTAAGAGGTAAGGGGTTCGGTAGAGCCGATATTGTAATTATACGCTCTGCGGGATAGCTATAGGTAAGGTGAAGGTATAGATATCGCGATTAGTATAAGTAGTATAATCGGGATCTGAGTAGTAGAGATAGTTAAAGAAGAGATAGAAGATAGAAAGCGGAAGATAGATATAGGAGATAGCAGAAGAGAGGGAATATAGTTTATTAACTCCCGATAGCACGGACCCCTTTTATTAACGCACGGGCGTTACTAGGTGTAAATTCTCATTAGGTAACTGCCCTACTTATATAACGATATACGGACTACCTTTCCCACCTAGGTTTTAGTATACTAATATACTGAAATACTTATAATAAACGGAATAGTACTAACCTTATAATCTAACTTACGATTAAAGACGCGATATCGATATCGTATCTATAATAGCAGACCGTTATACTTTAACTTTCTAAGTAGCTCTAACTCTAAGCCCGACTATTACTATTAATATAGGCGAGGACGAACGTAGTCTTACTAAGCTCTTAGAGTAGGTAAGTGCCCTTTTATCTAGAGCGTGCTAAGTGCGATACTAACTACTAAAGTTCTATGCGATTATCTAAGAGATCCTCTCCTACGGGGCTAATAATACTATATACTTATTCCGGATCCTAATAGAGAGTATATAGATTTCTAACCTTTTAGCTTACTCTAGCTAATATTATTTAGTCGCCTTTCGCGCTCCTACCGGCTTAGCTATAGAGCTATCTCGCTAGTAATCCCTAGCTAGCTTGTTAATCTTCGCTAGCCTAACTAACTACCTAGTTATACCTCTCCGATCCCGCAGATAGCCTCGTAGTATAGTATCCGAGTCCGAGGCCCGGATCGAGCGAAAGCTCTATATATACTTATTTATATATTTCTAGCTTTACTATTAACCTTCTAGTTATATTAAGCTAAATATAAAGTATCCTAGGGTCGCCTCTTACCTAGAACCCTATTACCGAAAGCGAGATAAGGGACGAGCGAGAGGATATAGGATACCCGGACGTTAACTTCTTATATTAAACGTAGATAAGCGCTAAGGGCGAGGGAAATAACAGAGATAGGGGATTTTATAAGGAGGTAGTAGTTATAATATAGGATAAGATAGGAGCGAAGATTATAGACTATAGATAATAGCTTATTAATAATACTTCTACGTTTAATATAAGACTGAAATATAGTAGTACTACGTGAAATAAAGGGATTCGGTAAGACTATAACTCCTCCTTATATAGGGGTAGTCCGAAGGCGAGGCGGCGTCTATATAGCGATATAAGGCGAGGTACCTATAGGGAGGTTAAACGACCTAGAGGTAGTATGAAGCTTAACCTGAAAGTATTTAGCTTTAGAGTAATAATAGAGGTTTAGTTATTAATAGTAGTATACTTCTTTATTAATAATAAGAATATAGTTATAGTTTAGAGGCGCCTTTAGAGTAATAACGGAGGTCTAGTTATTAATAGTAGTATACCTCTTTATTAATAATAAGGATATAGTCATAGTTTAGAGGCGCCTTTAGAGTAATAACGGAGGTCTAGTCATTAATAGTATTATATCTCTTTATTGATAATAAGGATATAGTTATAGTTTAGAGGCGCCTTTAGAGTAATAATAGAGGTTTAGTTATTAATAGTAGTATACCTCTTTATCGATAGTAAGGATATAGTCATAGTTTAGAGGCGTCTATGAATATTAGCTATAATATAGGAGTTATTAGAAGATAAGTCCCTCCTTAGGAGGTTAATGTCTAGATAATAACAGGGCGAGTAGAATAAATACTATTACTAGTAAATAGACTTTATAAGAGTAGTAAGAGTTATATATAAATGCTAGCTACTAGACTATATCCTAGTGCTTCTGCTCGGCGTTCTAATATACTTTCTTAGTATTATGATCTATTATTTATCTTTCCTAAGCTTCGATCTGGGTTTTCTAAATCTTCTTTCTAGAAGTCTTTCTATCTTTAGCTTCTTTATAGTTACGCTCTATACTTTCGAGTTATTCGTAGAGTAAAGCAGCCTCGGAACGAAAGAGGGCTTATTTACCCCTAATACGCTTCAGATAAGCGTAAAATACTAGTTCAGCGGAAGTAATAAGGGCGATAGTAGCGATAGTAGCGATACGCTCTTAGATACTCCTTTCGAGGGATTCACCTTATAATTAAGTCTTATATAACGTCTTATAAAAGTCACGACACTCGGCGACGATACTACGATCCTCTCTAAGGTCTTTATAAGAGCTTTCTCGAGACGCTCGATTATACTACGGAATTAAGTAATAGTAGCTTCAGATATAGCGTTAAGTGCTTCCGGTTCTCTTCTCGCGAGTTCGGCTTTATTCAAGGTATGTTCTGACTTATTATTCCCTAAGTGCCAGGCTATTTATTAGTCTCGCATTTCGATATTCGGAGCTATTACCCTTTTCGACCCCTCTTTCTCGGCCTTATTCAGTTAACTACGAACTTCCTTAAGAGTTTAATATACTATTATAAGTAAAGCGCGGATTTCTATAATCTTATATTTATATATAGAGCTAATCTTATAAGTATAAGCAGGCGAAACGAAATAAGGGACTTTAGCTTTATGAACTTAGTACTTAAGGTTAGTAGTTTAGCGCTTAAGTATACGAACGACGTCCTACTGCGTAGCTTCACGCTAGAGGAGTTCTATATCCTTCTAGTATACTAATATAAGGTTATAGTAGATAATAGAAAGAGTATATAAGCTTTAACTTTCTAAAGGGTTTTCTTTACTATTATAAGCTCCTCCTTCTCGGATAAGCCTCTTCAAGTTCTTTACGGATCGCCGATCTCCGTATTAAGACGTGCTTCCTTAGTACCCGCTCGAATAATCTCCTACTAAAGGTCTTACTATATCGAAGATTAGGGTTCGTAATATATAGCCTCTAAACGCTTCGATAGGGCCTCCTGTTCTTAAGCGGACGCGAGATTTTCCGACTTCCTTATTTCGAATATACTTAATAAGCTATAATAAGTAGAAGAGTCCCTCTTATATTTAAGACTCTTAATCCTATCCTCGGACGCGCGCTAACTTCGATACTTTCGTAGAGGACTACTAGCTTTTTATTAAGCTTTTTAATATCGCGGGCGTTTATTATATAATCTTTCGCTAGAACTTTATACTCCTTATATAAGCGCTCGAGCACGTCTTAGAGTCGATTTACTATCTCTATTATTTATCTACTCTAGCTCTTATAGTATAATCTGATACCTAAACCCGGCTAATCCTAAGGTATATCTATCTAATCCTCGCTTATAAATATCTAGATCGTAAGTTCAGGATAAAGCGTAGGGATTCCTAGTGTTCACGATTATATACTAACTGAGGAGTCGTTATAATCTAATACTTTAAGTAATTATATAGTCTTTATCCTAGATATATAAAAGGTAAAGAAAGCGAGTATAGAACGCGATAGCTAGAAGATAATAAAGTAGATACTTATTACTAGAAAAGTCATCAGATTTCTAGGAGATAAGTAAATAAGAGCTATAGTTTTCAGGTATATTACTATATTACTTAATACTGCGTATCTCGGTAAGTAGAACGGCCTATAAAGGCGTGCTTACTTCTACCTTAATATATACGAGTAATTCTAGCGAAAATCCTTTCTTACTTAAGTAATCGCTAAACCCTCTCTAGATCTCTCGGACCCTACTACTCTGACGTATATTATTATACTTTATAAGCTAAGTTCTGCCCTCCCTAGTAGTAAGGTTTATAATAATAGTAAAATAATCCGTATTAATATAGACTATAAGAGTAAAGTATATATACTAAGTCTAGATATATATAACTTTTCCGTTAAGGCCGACTTACGGGAAAGTTAAGTTAATAGCCTCGAAGCACCTAAGTTTTATCTCTCCGGTCTCTTAAAAGTATTAGATAATAAGAGTTATCGGGGGATAGTCTAGGATAATAGCTAATTAGTAAGCGGGTAGTATCGCAGCTCTATACTAGTTATAGTAAGGGATCTTAGTATTAAGGGATAGCTTCTCTTTACGAACCGGCTCTAAGAAGACCTAAAGCTAGGCCTCGAATATAGGTATATCTATAATTTCGCCTACGAAACTATTTCAGAGGAGCAGACTATTAAGGAGAGATAAAGTAAGCCGCTGCTCGGATAGCTTCTAAAACTATCTATTATACGTATAGTATTAGTTCGTAAGTACTTAGGTAGTATTATATTAAGGCACGTAAGTAGTAAGTACTTCTTATACGTAAGTCGTACCGTAGTATTCTCTGATATTAAGGTTAGGATCAGCTTAAGCTAAGCCTAATCTTAATACGTCCCGGAGCGCGATCTTCTAGTTCTCGGCGAGAGAGCCTTAGGGCTTCTTAAGGATACTTATAAGCGCTAGCGAGACTTAGCAGAAGATATCCGTACGAGGAACGAGAGTAGCGGCGACCTAGTTAGCCTACGTATAACCGGTATCGAGGTAGAGTAGGATAATAAAGACGATATCTAGAGCGTACGAGTTATTCTGCTACTTAGGGCCTTACTAGAGGCGGGTTTACTAGTTAATAGCGCTCTATTATTAAGTCCTATTTATTACGTAGGATAATCTCGTAAAAGCTTTAGAGTAGCCGATAAGCGTAATATTCCCCTAGTGAACTCGGATAAGAGTAGTAAATAAATAAGCGCTAGTCGAGTTTCGGGTAATAGTAAGGTTCGCGTATTACTAGATTTCGCTAATAGGAGCGCCGGTAAGCGCTATAATTCCGATGCTCGATAAAATAATACTACCTAGGAACGCTTCGAGGAGGCTAGCGATAGTTAGTAAGCGCTACGCGATATTTTAGGGGAGCGACTCACTAGTTAGGGTAGTAATGAAACTATTAATAAGCACTTAGCATGTCTGATATAAGAGTAGTGAGTTCTTCTATAATACTCGAAAGATAGGTTAGGGGAAGGCGCGCGAGGGCGAGAAGTAGTAATAATAAAGCTTTAGAGGTTTAGGCGGTTAGGTATACTTAAATATACTTAGGGTTATTATAGTACTAGTAGTAAGGACGTGCGACGTAGTTAGTGCGGGGGTCGATTGTTTTAGTATATTAGAATACTAAAACTCGGGAGTATATTCTATTGCGCTGCCCTGTATTAATATTAAAATATGCAGTAGAGCTGATTTCGATTCCGTTTGTACTTTTAACTAAAATAATATCGCTTACGAGTAAGACTTAAACGAATCCAGATAGATCTCCAGAAACTCGAGCGGAGATAAGCGAGGGTACGTATTCTTAACTATACGTGACTATAGACGTGCACTTATACTTTTAGTTCCTTATAGCGGCCCGGGAGTTATATGCTATAATAAGGGACGGCGCCGAAATCTACTATCTAGTATATAAAAGTACTACTAACCTCTACTCGCGAATATGATCTCCGCTAATAATAGTAGTTATTTATATAGTTAATACTAACTTAGTAGCTCCTTCTTAACCCTTAGCGACTAAAGTGCTAAAATCCACGCTAACGAAGCTAGACTATACGCTCCCTCTTAAGAAAGCTACTAACCCGACTCTATCTATCTCGGGGTTCGTGCACTTACTTAAGCCCGTGATAATAGCTACTATTCTAAAGACTTCCGCTACTAGCGCTCCTAGTAAGCTGCTTATCCTAGGAACCTCTAAAGGCTCTAAAGATAGTTAAGGATAGCCTACTCTTCCGGGTCTATCTACGCTACTAAATAAGATACTACAATTTAGCGGGGCGACTCCGAGCTCGAGCGCGAGCGAGAGTTCGGTAGATAATCGAAGTGAGTAGCTCTTCCCTTAACGTGACTCGGGAGACTAATAGTCGATTAGTAAAGAGTTTAGTCGATCGATTATTCCCTTTGCCTATTACGAAAGCTAGCCCCCCGAGCTATAATACTCCGACTAAGAAGGGCAGTAGCTTTATACCTGCTATAGCTAAGTCTAAAGGTAAGCGCGCCGCGGAGGATAAGGTAGTAGTATTAGTATTAAAGAAAGTAAAAGCGAAGCAGAAGGGGAAAGCGAAAGCGAATATAAAGAAGTAAAAGGACCGGATATTATAGAGGATGAATAGTAACTTTAAGAGTATAGCGGATAAAGGGCAAGCAGAGAGGAACTACGTAGTATATATAATAGAATAATAAGATATATTAAGCCACGTCGGAAGTTAGGACCTCCCTATAAGGGGCCGGTAACTAAGATAGAGTCGTAGCACCTACGGTAATAGTAATAGTATTATGACTACGATAATAGTAATAGTATTATAATAGTAGGAAAGTACTATCGAGACTAGTACAGGTGGATTTAGTCAGAGCTAGAGCTTCCTCTCTAATTAATACCTTTTGCTCCTCTAATTATCTGGCGACTACTATAAGGAGTCGAGTAAAGCTTGATCTACTTTATAATTCGCAATTAAGTAGCTTTTAGTCTATTCCTAATGAATTCGCCCGCTGGATCGAACCCTTCCGCAGCAGATTAGCTACCTACTCGCCTTAAAGGTCTCGATAGCTCCGAAAGCCTCTCCTAAGGTTAGTCTCTATTATACGTCTTCTACGATTAGTTATACGTAACTTTTAAACGCTATTTATTTTCGATCTTTCTCTAAGATCTAGATCTAAGAGCCTTTGATCGATATTATAAATTTAATTAGTTAATTATAATTAGCTAAAGTTAATTCAAAGTTCTAAATCAGTTAATAGTTTCTTTATTACGAATTAGTTATTCGATCAAAGAGAGTCGTCTTTCGATATATTATTATATAGTCCGTTACCTTAAATTTACTATTAACTAGACTAGGTTCCCTGCCTTCCCGCGGCTACGAGGTAGTTAATATAAAGTAGGAAGTCAGAGTAAAGGTAAAGCTAAGTAGGCGCTAGTAAGAGGTTAAGAATATAATTACTTAATTATAAGTAAGGAGCTGGGTTTAATAGTCAGATGAAGATCTAAGGATCGAGGAAATAGTTAGTCAGAAAAGATTAGTAGAATACTTAGCTCGGCTATATAAGGCCCTGAGTAGTAAGAAGGTGTAAAGGAGACTAACGTCGGTGTATTAAGTTAGAGTCAGAGCTTCTTATCTAATTAATAACCTCTTACTCCTCTAATTATCTATGACTATAGTGATAGTAATAGTATTATAACTATAGTAAAGGTGACGGTATTATAACTATAGTGATAGTAATTATATTATAGCCTGCGTATAAGCGGTACGCGTGGTAATAGTAGTTAAGTTATGTAAAAGCTTCCTAGATATCCCTAAATATAATACTTATAAAGGGATCGTAGCGTGGGGCGTTAGTCGATATCGTCTACCTTAATCTACGCAAGATCTACTTAGGCGATAGACTAATAGTAGGTCGCTTATCTATTATCAGTAAGCGTGATATAATAGGTCGTATAGCCGGACTTATTATTATTACGCTCTTACCTGGAGTTATACGCCGGTTGTTATCTAGCGGCCCCGCGAGTTCCTGAATAAAACGCGGTTAGTAACTTTCTCTTATTCCTTTAATATTCCTTACTCCTATATACCCCTTATTATAAACCCCCTCTTACGCCTTACTATTAATAGGATATAACCGGCCGAGATTATACTAGAATATAGCACGCTTATAAGGGAATATTAAATAGTAGTACTCCCTAACCTCTATACCTACCTAGCGTTAATACTAATAAGGATAGCTCCTATAGTAAATTATCTACTACCTGATCCTCGAACTAATAAATACCCGACCGGAAAAGATCTCTTATATCTAAGATACCTTTCAGGCGCTTATAGAGAAGCTGCAAATAACCTCGACTGTATCTTCCCGGCCGCCGAGAGACGCTACTTACTAGGCGCTATTACTAACTCTTTTACTACTATTATACTTCCTGCTATCTCTAATCCGAGCTCTCCTTAGGATATTCACGCCCTTCTTCTTATTATATAAAGACCGAGAACTTTTACCCTCTAGCGAGCCGCCTAGTCTAAATAATACCCTTTCGAAACGTATGTCTCCGGGCCTCGAGCCTGCGGATCTTATATCTTTAATTCTTACCTCTACTTATTAAATATTTATAAATTCTGCGAATCTTACTTCTACTAATCTATTCTCTGTAGATCCTATAAATACTACCTTTACGATTCCTGCGATTATAAATCCTGCGAGTCTTATAAGTATAAATCCTACGAATCCTATAGCTAGATATCCTGCGAATCCTACTACTACGAATCTGCTGGCGATTAACCTCCCTATTATACCCGAACCTGTAATAATACCGGATAGAATAATAATATAGCCCCGGAAATAAAGAAGGATAGAGGAAAGATACTAAGCTAATCCGGTTAGAATAATAGCTCTATAATAGATAGCGAGCCGGGAGAGAGTTTACGAACTAGATACGGTAGAGACCTTTTAATAGGAGCTATAGTAGCTATATATTAAGGGGAAGAAGAATAATACCGCGGCGTTATATTATATCCTAGCTTTATAGATTACTTTCCTTAAGGAGTTCTTCTTTTAAAACATGTTTAGGAGGGCTTACTAATAGCGGATTCTCGAGCTACTTAATAAGATCGTAGAATACGAAGAGGTAAAGATATCTAAAGTAGTTTTAGTAGTAGAAACTGCAGTAGTAAAGAATCTACTACCGGAGATATAAACCTTTTTTATATTATATACTAAGTATAAGGCGAGAGATACTAAGCAGGAGATAACTTAGGAGATTACTAAGACGATTTACGGATTTAAGCTATACTAAGCTTTTATAGATCTATAGGAGAAAGTAGTAGGCCTGGATAGGGATAAGTTATAAAGGTTCCTCGAGTTATAAGGCTTCGCTAAGTCGTAAGGGTGTGATATTCGCAGTTATATCTTAGGCTACTTATTAAAGGAGCTAGGTATAAGACTAGATATCCTAAGTAATAAGCTATAGGTCTACTAAGGAGTCTACTTTCTAGTATAGTAGTTTAGGAAGAGTATCGTAGTACTTCTCCCGAAGAGGGCTCTAAGTTAGTAAGTAGCTAATCCTTAACTTCTGCGCGTAGTACTTCTAATAGCTCTGGGATCTATAAGATTAGTACTTAGAAAATATAGCGGATTACTAAGGTCCTCTTCGATATCTTCCCGGGATCGGTTAATATATGCGCAGCTATGGAGTATTTAATTCTATATATCTTAAAGGAGCTCGGTACGAAGTTGATAGCGCTATAAACATCGCGAGAGGCATATTAGCTAAGCCTCTCTCTGCTTAAAACCCTTAGCTTACTCTAAGGCGGAGGAAAGAACTCTAGCGAAATAGGTTCTCTCTAATAATAGCTATATATATACTATTATTACTATTATATAGAAGGTATTACGGATATAGGCGGGTGCTATAACGCGATATAGTCGCGATTAGGGAACGGTCGCTATAGTAATATATATTTAGTTTCGGCTATAATAGTCTATAGTGAATTAGAATAGCTTCTCGGGGAAATCGGGTTTATTATAATATAGCCGGTCTCCGATAGTCGCTTAGTAGACGTAAGTATACCCTAGTGTTTTAGTATATTAATATATCTAAATATTAAACTATTATATTATCTCTACTCGGTATTCTACTAGTTTAAAAATTCCTTGTCCTATACTGTATATCATGTTCCTATTATCTACTTTATAATACTAAAAGCTGTAAAAGTAAGAAGAAAGTTAGCTTCGAGTAGTTAGTCGAGGAAAGATAAGGTACGGACCTTATTAAGTAAGTCTATATCGCGTAATTAATCGGGAAAGATCCTAATAGGGCTGATAGATCGCTTTATTATAGTATTACGCGATTATCTGATCGAAGGTCGCGTGCTAATTTAGGGTAGAACTCCTTAAGTAGCTTATCGATAGCTCCGTCGTCTGCTTCTTACGCGACCTCGAACGAGTATACTTATAATATAGTAAGGACTCGTTAGGCAGCTCTTATCTTATCTTCTATAGCGACTCTGATAGAAGATAGAGAAGAGTATATAGGATACTCTAGCTATCGGAGTTAGTTAAGTAATAGGCTTACTACGATTAACTCGCTATTATTAGGCGCTAGGAGAAGTAGAGAGGCGTCTTCAATCGGAGACTCGGGTTTAGTTACGATTAATTCCTTACTGCCGGAGGCTAGGAGTAGTATTAAGGTATCTATAAGCGGAGACTCGAGTTTAGCTATAATTAATTCCCTGCTGCCGGACGCTAGGAGTAGTATTAAGGCGTCTATAATCAGAGACTCGGGTTTAGCTATAATTAATTCCCTACTGCCGGATACTAAGAGTAGTATCGAGGCAGCTTTAATCGTAAGCTCCGGTCTTACTATTATTAATTCCTTACTACCGGACGCTAGGAGTAGTATTAAGGTATCCTTAATCGAGGACTTAGGTTTCGCTACGATCAGGTCTCTCTTACTAAGAGTAAGGAATAATATTAACGTAAGATTAGCTAGGGATTCGGGTTTCGCGATAATTAATACTCTACTATTAGTAGCAAGGAGTAGTAATAAGGCAGTATTATTCGCGGACTATATCTCGATTCCTAGATAATTAGAATAACTAGTAGACTATAATCTTATAATCGCCTTACTATTACTATCTCTAAACTCGGAATACTTTACTACTTAATAAACGTCGCGTTTCGATTCTTCGGGCTATAAGTAAGTAAAGCAGTAGTAATTAAGGAGAGATAAGATAAAGAGTCCCTTAGATAGAAAGGGCCGCCGAGATCAGCGTATGTTCTATTAGGATAATAAGAAGGTAAAGGGAGGGGGTTCTTAGGAATAAATAAGTAAGGGTACGTTAATCAGAGATATCTCTCGGGGCGAGCTAATAGAATTATAGATATAGGGGAAGCTTCTATAGACTATAAGAGTAACTGTAAGATAATAAACTCTCTAGGCGAACTGATAGATATATTCGATAGACTTAGGATAGACTCCTTGTAAGATAAGTACAACCGGAATATACTAAACCTCCTTCGACGATACGATATATAAGAACAGTCCGAGGAGTACTACTAACTAGCGAATATTATCTGACGCTAAACCTAAGCGGGGATCTTAGGCTATATAGACTAACGATATAGCCGGGAGGAGATTAGCTATAATACTACTGCAGGGGATAATTATTACCTGCTAGACGCTATATACGAGAATATCAAGGGGTTTCCGAGTAATACGATTAGACTCGGATTTAATAGTCTTCAGGGGAACTAAAAGGTAGTAGTAAGGTAAGTCCTGCCTTTAGTAGAAGTAATTAAGGAGCTTTTCACTAGTATTTAAGATAAGAGCTCCGGGGTAAAGAATATATACTTATACTTAGAGGAGCCGGCGTAGACGTTTCCTAGGACGAGTATAGATATTAATAGTACGATTACGTTTCCGGTTTCAGTAGGAGCGTTTTAGGGAGAGCTTTACTATTACCCGACTTTCTAGTTATAAAGATCGAACGAAGTATTTATCACGAGGATAATAAGAGAACTTTAAGAGTAATAACTCTTTAGCTATAATAAATCCTATATATATATATTAGCGGGATCTAAGGGATTCATAATTATATAGTCTACGTATTCCTGCCTTATCTTTATAAGTTAGATATTCCCTTTAAGAGCTTAATAGAGGTCCAGATATAAGCCTTCACAGATAGCGTTATACTTAAGAGTATCTTTAACTATATCCTAAATATAGCTACCTAGTATATCCTACTAACTTAGCTAATAAGTCAGTTAAATACCGCAGCGAAAGCGAATAAAACCCGAATAGAAGCGCAAGATTCGATAGTAAGATAATACTAGACTTATGCTATCTAGTCCTAATACCTCGAGGCGATCTAAATAATAGTATAAAGCTATATATAAGAAGCCGATCTATAGGATTTCTCCGATACCTTTCTTTATATAATAAGTAAAGGTTATAAGTTATAATTCTAAGGCTAGGATTCGTTCCCTACAGTCGTAGCTAAGTTCTACGATAAGCTCGATACTATCTTCGATTAGAGGTTCCTATGGTATGAAGAGCTATATATAGATATAGTAATAGAGATCTGCCTAAGCGTACTTATAGAAGGGATATCTGATTAAGGAGAGGCTCAGGTATACTTATAGAAATAATATTATTTAGAAAGGTTTCTCGAGAATATATACGTCGAGCCGGTCGATAAGCTATTTAAATAGACCGAAGCGAGTACGAAATACTATTTTATATTCGTGGCCTTTAGCTATTCGAATCTTATGAAAAGCTGAAATAATATCTACTTTAGTTAATTACTTAGATCTTATAAGAGAACGAAAGGTCTCCGGTATAAGTAGTAAGAAGTACTAATTTAGTATCGTAATTACGTTTAATACTTAATAATTATAATAGAAACGCAAGCCTCCCTCAGGTTTCCTTATAAAAAGGACAGGTACTAAAGCTTCTAATATACTCTCTCGAATATATCCTTTTTCTAATAAGTCGTTTAGCGATTTCCTTAGTACTAGGAGTTCGTCCTTCGATATACTATATAGTAGCTCCTATAGTAGTACTAGCTAGGATCCGTTAAGTTACTTACGGATCCTAACCTAATAGTTAATTCCTAAGCGATAAGATACTAGCTGATTCGCTTCTTATTAGGAAAATAGTAGAGCTATATCCTTAAGCTTCAGTAAAAGAAGCTTTTTAAGTTCCTTTATTATTAACTTTACTTTCTTCGATATTACTTTTTTAATATTATCTAGCGATACTATAGCTATTATTATTAATATGCCGGAGTCCGGTATATATAAGGGCCACGAGTCTTCGCAACTCCTATAGTTACGCTCCTCTAATATCTATTATCGTATTATACTATAATAGAACTAATACTTTTCTAGCGTAATCTATATCTTATTATTCGCTTTCTAAGGATTTCCTAGTATAATTAGAAAGGATAAGTTAGCGATAATATAAGTATAATGTAACGTACGGTAGAGCGTGGTGTTCGTCCTAGAGTGCGAAAGAGGTTAGTTAGGTAAGCAGGGACGCTATCACTAGATTAAGTCTAGTAATCTTTATAAGTTACTAAGTATAAGTAAGATACTATATTTGAGTTAAGTACGAAGCTTCTATCTAGTAAGTAGACGTGCTAGTATATATAGAACCTTCGTTTTATCGAATTATCTGAATTATCTGAATTATTATCTAGTTCAGGAACTATAAGCTGATTCAGTATATGACCTTCGTCACGTGACTTATAGCTTCTCTATATAGTATAGAGCTAGCTACGTAGGTTAGTTTGCCTGCCGAGCCTCAGGGCTATATCACCTGTTGCAGCTAAGGGTTATAATACTATCCCCCTTCTGGCTTAGCGCGTCCCGCGCTTCTAGCTTAGATATCTGATTAAGAAACGTCGACCTTCTATAATAACTATCTTCTTCTTTTATTATACTACTTACTTATTACGAATATTTTAAAGAGAACTAATAAAACCTCCTATCTCTTATCCTTCGTTATAGTTTCAAAATACTATCTTGTTCTCGCTATGATAAAGATCCTCGTCAGGTGTATATTATTTCCTCTGACTCTAATTATTATACCGAATATATTCGCGCTAATAGAAATACGAAATATAATATATAGGGTCCTTTAAAGAGTGAATAGCGCAAGTTAGAGAGAACCGAGGCCGATCTTACTTAGGCCTATAAGGAGGCCTAATAGGATTAGTAAAAGCTAATTAAACGTCTAGCTTTCTAATAAGCTAAGATCCTTCGGATTAATAAATAAAGAGAATTCTTTTATATAAAAGTAGCTGAGATATTATATCGTAATCTTCGTTCTCTAGATAAGTTAGAAGCTATTGAAGAAAAAGAACGTATAGCGAAGAAGTAAGAGAAGCTCGCGTCCTTACCTAATATCGAGGCCTTAGATCCTGCTCTCGTAGAGCAGCTAAACTATTTCGATCCTTCTGATCCTATATAGATCGCTTTAGGTTTCGGTGATAATTCTTCCTAAGAGTCGCTTAGGTTTTTAACCGGAACTATCGAAGTAAATCCGGATAGTTCAGGTTTCGTATAAGTTCCTATAAGTTTTCCTTATCTCTATACTCTTTCTATTTTACTAAATATTCCTATTAACTACGTATCGTAGTCTAAGTATCTAGTAATTTCTCTATATTATATATATCTAGTTCGTTCTCAGGTTAGAGTTCTTTATCTATCGCTAGAGGTATATCTCTATTAGTAGGTTCTAGTAGTGATACTTAGAACACGAGGTATAGTCGAGATCCCTATAGTAGCTATAGTCTGAAATTTATAAGTCCTACTTCTTCTAGTATTTCGAATAGTTCGAGTTTCTTGAAATCCAGTTTCGTACTTAGTTGTTTTATTTTGATATATTTTCGTAGTAAGTATACTTTATCTCCCCTCTTAAGCGGAGGTCTTATACTACGCTTCTAGTTACTATACTTCGTAGTTCTCGCGTTCGAGAAGTCGATATCTTTAGATATTTGTTATTATAAGTCCCGTATCTTATATACTAGGACTATAGATTCTTACGCGCTAATAAGGTCCTTTCTTAGTTATCGATATGCTTCGGGTTCGAAGCTATAGTTAGTAAAGAACAGGGAAACCGAGGTAGTTTCGTTCTTAGCGCTATTATATATAAACTAAGTAAGAGGAAGCAGTTCGACTCAATTGCTCTATTCCCTATTAATATAGCTATATAAGTACTATTTTATTAATTGATTTAGTCGTTCCGTTTATCTATCTATCTATAAGTAGAATATAGTTAATATTTTATAGTTAAGCCTAAGTTAGTTTATAAGTAATATCTAAAACTTAGAGGTAAATAACTTATCTCGATCTGAGATAATCTCGTTAGGTAGCCCGTGTTAGCTTACTACTATTTTAAGGAATATATACGTAAGTTCCTTAGTATTACTTCCTTCCTTGTACGGCACGAAGTATCTATATTTAGTAAGTCGATCCGTGATAACCTAGATAGTATTAAATACTATATTAGTTATTAGTTCTTTTAATAGTAGTAGTTTAATAACGAAATTAAACGCAATCGACTCCTATACTCTAGTAGATATTACTAGTGATTTAAGAAGACTATATAGTACGTATCTACTTAAATTGCTTTTTATATATATATCGTATTCTCTAATAACGTTTTCTATTTACTTTCTTATACCTAGAAAGTAATAGTCCCTAGCTATTCGTTCGAAGGTTCTTATAATCCCTTAGTAACTATATACAAGCAATAAGTATTACTCTATTACGAATATCCGTCTTAGTTTACTTAGGATATATATAAGTCTTTTAAACCTAAGGAGGCTATCTTTATCTATTATGAAGTCGTTCGTAGATTTACTAGTAACTCGCTATACGTATTTATCTATTATATATACGTTTTTGATTTAGTTTATAAGGTATTCGTCTTCTAATATTACGACTATTACTAGGAGTTCGTAGTTATATTCTATTCCTTCCTTTCCCTCTTTAAGAATAGCTTAGGGCCTCTCCGTAGGTTTTCCCGAGTAGTCTTATTATCTACTAAGAGCGTCGGCTCTTATATTTTCGCTATCTTTTCTATAAGTAATATTAAACTTCAGGGTCGAGAGTTCCTCTAACTACTTAACTTATCTTCTATTTAATATTTTCGTTAATATAAATAATATTAGATTCTTATAGTTAGTCTAAATCTAAATAACGTACTTTACTCCTTCTAAATAGTATCGCTACTACTTATAGGCGGCTACTATAGTAAGTAGTTCCTTATCGTATATATCGTAGTTAAGCTCTACAGGTGAAAACGTCCGCAAGTAATACGCGATAAGATATAGTTATTTATTATACTTCTAGCTTAAGTATACCTCTAGTGCGAAATCCGAAGCGTCAGTTTCTATTACTATCTCGAGGTTTAGATCGTAAGTAGCTAAGATAAGTACGTTAGTAAAGTGTTCTTTTAGTATCCGGAATACTTCTTCTGCTACGGTTATCTAAATAAAGTCCTAGTCCTTCTTAGTAAGATCCGTAAGTACTTTAGCTATTATAAAGTAATTCTTAATAAATCTTCTATAGAAATTCGTAAATCCGAGGAAGGACTATACTTCCTTTACGCTACCTAGTATTAGCTATATAAGTACTACCTTAACCTTAATCGGGTCTATTCGGACTCTATATCGTCTGACGATAAATCTTAAGAAGTGGATTTCTTTCTAGTGAAATTCGTATTTCTCTAGTTTAAGAAGTAGCTTAGCGCTCTTAAGTTTCTTAAGTACCTTATATATATATTAAATATACTCGGTTTTTATCTTAGAGTAGATAAGTATATTATCTAAGTAAGCGACTACGAAAACGTCGAGGTATTTATATAATTAGTTATTAATTATCCGTTAGTACGACGCAGGTGCGTTCATAAGCCCGAACAGCATAACTTAGTATTTATATAAGCTATAGCGTATTCTGAACGCTATCTTCTATTCTTCGCTAGGTTTTATCTATATAAGGTTATATACTCCTCTTATATCTAGTATCGTGAATATAGTAGCTCCTTATAGTCGATCGTATAGCTTATTTATCAGAGGTAATAAGTACTAATCCTTAATTATAATACTATTAATATTATAGTAGTCGATATATAAGCGGAGTTTCCTATCTTTCTTCGGAACGAAGAGTATCAGACTTACAGCTAAGGAAGTAGATAGTCGTATAAAACCTTTCGCTAGATTATTATCTATATATTCCTTTAGGGTTTTCAACTCTACTACGGATTATTAGTATATTAGTCCGAAGCTAGGCGTCTTTCCTAGTTCTAGGGGTATCTCGTGATCCTATAGTTAGTACTATAGAAGGGCCTCGTTCTTAGGAGCTTCCCGGAAAAGTTGCTTATAATCCTTATACGCTACTAGTATTCGCTTTAGTATAGAGGCCTAGGTTTAGTTCTCGTTAGTCGAGAGAGCTATATATAACTCGTCTCGCTTCGGGTCGTTATCTGCCTATTTAAGTGCCCTGCGGTTACTCCTATACTAATAATAGTTTATTATAATTCGCTCCTTCTACTAATTAATAATAAGGTTATAGAGTTTTAACTATAGTATACCGAGTACTAACTTATAAGCGCTTAAGTTAATAATATTAAACTTAATATCTTTAGTATATCCTTTTAGTATTTTTATATTTAACTAATTAGTTTAGAGAATTATATATCTATCCTTATTTCCGATAGTATCCTTATCTAACGCGAATAGATAATATAAGAGTTCCTTCTTAACTAGTCTGAACCTATAGTTTACTACTATCTTATAATCTATGAAATTACCTATAGCTCTAGAGTCTACTATAGCTCTAAGCGCTTATCCTCTGAAATAGACTATTAGGAATAGTTATTATCCCTTTCTTATTATATAAAGTTCTTTATTGTATAAGTTCCTAAGCTCTTTATAGTTACTTATTAATAGCTTTTTATCGCCGAGACCTCCTAGTTTTTTAATATCTCTAGTACTTCTAGGGCTATATAATAGATATTATTATTATCTTCCGTAGGCTAGAATACTAGTATCTATTTCTAGGGCTAAAAGTCGGCGTTCTCCTTTCTATCGTAATAGATATTATATGAGTTAATCTAGTAGGACGACTATATAAGTGCGGCGTATCGCGGGTAATCAATCTGTAATACGTCGTTCTTCTTTTCGATCTTTCGGAGTTTGTCTTTTGCTTATTCTCGTAATCCTCTATAAACCGCTAGTCTTATTTATATAGTTAGTATATAATCTATATTTTCTCTAATAGTATCCTAGTATTACTAATTACGTCGAACCCCTTATTCGGTTTCGCTTAGTATATTCTTATGTTCTTAGAGTATATAATAGATTCGTATTAATAGGTCCAAGTATACCTCCGCTAAGTCCTTCTAATATTAGATAGCTTCTAACCTTATATCGTCACGGGGTAGCGATTTCTCGATAACTTCTATTATACTATTTTCGAAGATTTCCTCTGCTTCGGCGTGAGCTATCCTAATACTCTTCTTACTTATAGCGATAAGAAGTCGTATATATTCTTTAAAAGTGATATCTGATCCGTCAGAGCTATATTCGGAAGGTATATTAGAACTAGGTCCTGAGTTCTCGACGTCGAGTCGATTTATAGCCTCGCGGAGTTCCTTCTTATCGTCTAAGTTAATATT
This sequence comes from Rhynchosporium graminicola, assembly GCA_900074885.1. Taxonomy (NCBI): domain Eukaryota; kingdom Fungi; phylum Ascomycota; class Leotiomycetes; order Helotiales; family Ploettnerulaceae; genus Rhynchosporium; species Rhynchosporium graminicola. Next base: position 29,579 of record FJUW01000072.1, read on the forward strand.
AATATAGTTATTATCTAATTCTAGTCCCTCTTAGATATAGCTAGTATATAATATTATTAGTTCGTTATAACCCCCTTTCCCTTAGATAGTAGCGTTAAGTTCTCGTCGTAGTAGATAACCCTAGGATCGTTTTCCTCCGCCTTAACTACTCTTATAGTTCCTTACGAAGTATTCTAGTTTTCTATAATTAAAATAAGTGCGATCTTATATATATTTTATTCGCTACTATAGCGATAATTCTTTCCTATGCGTAGCGTCGAGTTCTATAGGGTCTCTATAGTCTCGTTTATTATAATTAGAGTAGTTAACCTTACCCCTGAATCCTCTTTCGCTTATTCGCTTATAGTTAGGGTCGAACTTTTCTTTCTTCTTTATATTATATTTATACTAGTTATTATCGATTTTGCACGTAGCCTTAATAAGTTAGCTGAGGGTAGTAACCCTAGCTTTATAGCGTATGAGCTCGTCTTTAACGAAGTCCTTAAGACCTTTTCGATATGCGTATATAAGTACTTCGTTACTCTATTCGGTACGAGTAGAGTAGCGCTGAAAGTCCCTAGTGTAAGTAGTTACTAACCCCTTCTATCGTAGAGCTTCGATAGCTCTTTCTGCCTCCTTCTGTTCGTTTATAACTCTAAAATTAGCTTTTAATTCTTTAAGGAATCCGTCTTATATAGTAAATATATCGATAGTAGTTTACTCGGCTTTATTAGTATTAATAACTTCTTCTTTATTACTATAGATAAGGTAGTCCTCGAGAAACCCTTTAATCTAATTTAAAGCTTTACCTTCGAGTAGGGTAACTGCCTAAAGGACTATCTCGGTATCGGACCGAAAACGGTCGCTATTGAATTTGATATAGAGTCGGAGTTAGAGTATGAATCCTTGAAGCTTATTACGTTCTCTTATAAAGGCTTTAATGTTTTTATATCGAATGTTCTTATTAATCTCTCTAACTAGAGTAATAGGTATATCGATCCTTTTGGATATTAATAATAAAGTAGATACTCCCTGAGAGCTTCCTGAGACAGATATATCTTACTTGATCTGACGTATACGCTAGTACCTATTAGTAGGTGCTTAAAGTATAACGTATAGTAGGGCGTAGTATTCGTCTTAGAGTGCGAAAGAAGTTAATTAGATAAGCAGGGACGCTATTACTAGATTAAGTCTATTAATCTTTATAAGTTACTAAGTATAAGTAAGATATTATATTTAAGTTAAGTACGAAGCTTCTATTTAGTAAGCAGACGTGCTAGTATATATAGAACCTTCGTTCTGTCGAATCATCTGAATTATCTGAATTATTATCCAGTTCAGGAACTGTAAGCTAATTCAGCATGTGACCTTTATCACGTGACCTATAGCTTCTCTGTGCAGTACAGAGCCAGCCACGTAGGTTAGTCTGCCTGCCGAGCCTCAGGGCTATGTCACCTGTTGCAGCCAAGGGTTGTAACATATAGACTAATTACTTATATCTTATAATATCTATTTAGAAAGATATAACTCTTTCTATTTTCATACCTTTTAGTAATTTAGATATACTTTTTATTTTATAAGTCTTATTATTAATATAGCGGAGACTAAGACTATTCGTTAAGTCTTTATTAATTATAGTATAATACTAGTAGCTTTCATCGATAAGAGTAAATATTCCGAAAGTGTTTTAAAAGACTATATTTATATATTCGAGATTTCTATTTATAACTTTCTTAAATTTACTCTATCCTTTTACTAATACTCTTTCCTCTCTTATCTTCTGATTTCGAGCGAGAGCTAGTCTTTTCCTAACTCTCTTTCGTCAGAATCCCTATAGTTCTTATTATCCTCTAATAGTAGGCCTGACTCGATAGAGCTAATAATCGTAAGCTTTACTACTACGCTATAGATATAGTTATAGATATAATATCCGGCTATTCTATATTAGTAAAATAGTCCTTTCTTATAGCGATATTCTCTTTCCGCTTTATTAACTTATTTAGCTTTCTACTTACTTCCTATATTCTTACGATATCTTTTATTATCTGAGTAGCTTCTTTTAATAAACGTTAAAGCTATTATAGTATTCCTATTAGTATCTACTCTAGGTATTAAGAAAGAGCCTACTATACGCAGGCTAACTATTACGTTTAATCCGGAGTCCTTATTCCTCTCTCTTTACTTTTTATTAGCTAATTTAAATTAGTTTATCTTCTTAAAGTTAGTAATAATATATTCTATCTCCCCCGAGAACTAGTAGTAGTCTACTATCTTAACTATAGAAGCTATATATATTCGGATAAAGTTTAAGAAGATATTCTTTAAATAACTAATTTTTATATTATCCTCTTAGCTTTCCCTACTTATATTAAGTAGAAGTCCGTCGAATTCTAGCTAATATTTATACTAAAGTTATCCTATAGAATACATAAGATTCGATAGTTATTCTAGCGTTTTAGCTTATTTATTACTATCTGCGAAAACCTCCTCGAGTCGCGCGAAGAAATACTCGAGAGCTTTTCCTTTTATCGTATCTCTCTTCTCCTAAAAATACCGTATTCGAATGCGTTCTCGAGAGGGAAGAGTATTATAAATAGTATCTTAATAATAATTAGCAGATAGTATTAGTTTTAATATAAAGCGAACCTAGTAAGAGCTTCTAATCCTAAGCAGATAGTCCCGGAAGATATCCGCTTTACTATCCTAGGATAGCGGCTTCTAACTTATAAAAGCTAACTCTTCTTTATCAGGGTTCGAGCGAAGTATTCATATAATTAACTCGATTAAAGCTTTTATTAGTAAATTAGTTATATATCCTTATTACTATCGTTCGGGCTCTTATTAGCTCTATCGCTAACGTCTTTCCGCTTCTTATTAAGCGGACTGCGTGTAACGCTTGCTCTAGAAAGGTCTCACTCACTATCTAATAGGTAAGACCTCATATTATATAGAATATGAAGTAGTAAGAATCAACTTAGAATCTATAACTAAGGAGTGAAGAAGTAGAGAGAGAAGGGAAGTATATATATGAAAAGGGGCCCCTAAACTCTACTCGTGTAATCTCGCTTAGTAGTAAGTGTTTCCACTAATAGAGGGAAACCTCTAAACCTCTAATCTAACTAGTCGTTATACTACCCCCCCCTCTGAAAAAAGCTCGCCCTCGAGCGTTAGTCTATCTTCTTATTACTATTAAGATAGTCGTAATTATTAATTCTATCGTAGAAAGTATTTAGCTAATCAGGGAGCTTAGCAGGAGGACCTACTTACGTCGAGTTATCGAGGTAGAACTACTGAATCTTTATAGGAGCGTACTTAATATCTGAAGCATTATACTACGTGAGATCGACATCTTGATTTAACTAGGAGACGCGGTATAAGAAGTTACTACGCTACTTATAGTAAGCTAGTGCGTCCTCTATTTCCTATTCGTCGTTACTAGTGATATTAATAAGTAGTAGTAGCAGTAAGGTTTATCCTAGTAAAGGATTGTTTAGATAGTTTCGTAGTTTAGCAGCAGGGAAGACGTTATATACCTTTATACTAGTAGGGAGCTCTAAACGGTAAGAGCTTCTAACTTTTTTAATTATATAGAAGGGTCTATTAGTCGGGAAGTCGAGTTTTTTACTAAGTCGAGTACTTATAAAGTAGCGTATATCTAGCTAAATAAGGTCGTCTATAGTAAAGTCGACTTTACGTCGTAAGCGATTATAAGATCGGGATATCTTAGCTTATACGCGTAGGAGGCTTAATTAGGCGGTAGTCTAGGCGTTACGCAGATAATTAGCGTAATCTAGAGCTTACTAAGTATTTAATTTATTAGTAGGTATAATAGAGTCGGGTAAGTCTTTCTAATTCTAATTAACGCGGGGTATATATCTATAAACGACTTTAAAGGGTAAGAGACCTCTAAGGGAGTCGTAAGGGAGGGTTATCTAGGCGTAGTTTATAATAGGTAAGAATTCCGACTAGTTATCTTAATAGTAAGAGATAAAAGGTCGTAATCTACGTTAGAGATATTAGTTATAGATCTCTGTTTAGCTATCTATTTATAAGTAGTCTACTGCAGAAAGTTATCTTTTAGTGCCGAGAATCGTAATAATTATAATCTAAAAGCGAGAAACGAATTAAGGTCCTCTATTAGAGGTAATTATTAGTAGAGCTCCGAAATAGTAGTAGATATAGTATAAGTAGAGCTTTATAAGGTTATGCGCGTCAGAGGTCTTATAATATAGAATACTAATTACTTATTTACTAAAACGATCTATAAATACGAGAATATTATTATAACTATGTTTATCGCGATTAAAGCTATAGTAATCGATTATAATATGCTCCTATAGGCGTGATAGTACTAGCAAGGGCTATAGGAGTCCGGGCTTCTTATCTCGTAGCACTTGAATTCGTTAGTAAGTATAGTAGTTATAATAGTACTAGTTAATAGTTAAAGCGATTCCGTACTAGTAGTACTATAATAATAGGAGTTATAAAGTTTTCTTTGCACTTAGATAAGCGGTCTCTAATCGGTCGTATACTTCGCGTATAAGTAGCGTGCGAAGGTATAAAACGTCGAGTACGATTAATCTTCTTTCGTAGAATAGAAGATCTTTTTCTATAGTTAGTTTTCTAGGAGTAGCAGAGAGAGCTTATTTTCGCAGTGCTTAGAGTAATAGTATAGTACGATTAGTATCGAGTACTTACTATATTATAGAGAAAACTAGCGATAAGTCGGCGACTTCTAAGGCGTTAATGAGTTCAAAGCTATCCGTAGAGTCGGAACTATTCCGGAGGTTACTCGTAAGTAGTACTAGATCGATTTAGTCTTCGCGTAGTAGTTATTATAAATATTAAGCTCTCTTAGCGTTATTTTAATTATCTAATTTATCTGTTCTGCGAGAGAGAGCGTTAGCGAGTAGATTATACTTCCTAAGTCGATAGGTAATTATAAAGTTATAATCTGCGAGTAGCTCTGCCTATCGTACTTATTATACGTTTAATTACTTAGAGGTTATAAAGTACTTAAGAGCTTTATAGTTAGTAATAACGCGGATCTAATATAATACGCCTACGAGTTCAGATCTCTAGTTACTAAAAGATCATATAATTACGAATATTTCCTTATCGTAGATAGCGTAATTAAGCTCGGCTAGTAGTATAATCTTAGAGAAGTAAGCTACTAGGAACTAGTCTTTATCGTGCTATTACGATAATATACCTGCTATTACTCTGTTACTAGCGTCTATTTCGATTATATAGGGTAGATCTTACTAATAGTAGTAGAGGAGTAGTACCGAAGTGAGAGTATACTTTAAGTAATTAAAGGTATCTTTACACTCTCTAGCGAACTGAAATAATATATTATTTTTAGTGAATTATATAAGAGGTTTCGCGATTATTCTGTAGTCTTTAATAAATCGCTAGTAGAAGTTATAAAAACCTAAGAATAATTATACTCTCTTAACTATAGTTAGGTAGTTCTAAGATCGTACGATATCAGCTTTTTCAGGGTCTATTTCGATTCTAGAAGTAGAGATAATAAATCCAAGGTATTTAGTGCGAGTAATATTAAATTCACACTTCTTAAGGTCGGCTTATAATCTAGCGTCTTGTAATCGTTGTAGTACCTTATATACGTATAATTAATACTATAGTAAGTCGTTAGAGTAGATCAGAATATCGTCTAAATATATTATATAGAAGTCGTTCAGATAGTCGAATAAGATATTATTTATATACTGCTAGTATATCGCAGGGCTATTAGTTAGACCGAATAGTAGCACCTTATATTTATACGCTCTATAGCAGGTCCGGAAGGTCGTATACTCTTTAGAGGCTAGATCTATTCGAATTCGGTAGAAAGCTTAGCGAATATCTAGTTTAGTGAAGATCTTAGTAGTAGAGATTCTAGCTAGCGTTTCGTCGATTAATAGCAGTAGGTATTAATCCTTTCTCGTAAGGTTATTAAGTATACGAAAGTCTATATAGAACTATAGACTTCTATTAGCTTTCTTAACGAAAAGAATAAGTATAGCGTATAGTACTTAAGAAGGTTTAATAAAACCTTTAGCTAAGTTATTAGTAATATACGCCTTTACTACTTTAAGTTCCTTAGCTGATATCTTATATAAGAGGGAGTATTTAAAGCTCTTTTCAGCCCTTTCCTTAAGCTTAATTCGGTGATCGTATAAATAATAAGGAGGGAGAACGTCGCTAGCTTCCTTAGAAAAGATATATACCTACTAGCTATACTCGTGAGGAATCCGTAGTTCTGAATCTAATTCGCTTAAGCTAGTAGTAAATTACTAAGCGGTTTTGTAGCGTTCCGTAAGGTTAATAGTTAAAGATACGATAGTAGTATTACGTTACTAATCTACGATTCGATTATTAAGAAGCTTATCTATCTCGTAGAGAGTAGTAGAGAAGATCTTATTGTTAGAAGACTTCTAGCGTTTATATAAGAGATAGAAAGCTAGGCCGCTGATTATATAGATCTCTAGTATAAAAGGCTCTTAGAGAGATCTAAGCGCACGATAAGGTAGTCTTTATTAGTATTAGCGCTTCTGAAATAACGCAGTAGCTATATTTATACCTAGAGTAGCTTCTATTGACTCGCGAGATAGTATTCTTAGTAACTATTAATCTATAGTATAAATTGTATAAGCGTAATCTTATACGTAGGTCTTTAACGTAAAGACTTTCAGTTAGGGTTAAAGTAGAGATTCACGCGAGATATAAGTAATAATGTTACTAAATCGTATATACTTCGGACGTATATTAGTAGCTCTAGCGTATAAAGGCTTCTCTTTACTACTCTCTTCTTATTCTTCAGATAATAAAGACTTAGGCTTAGCGTATCTACAGGAAGTGATAGAAACGCTAAGGAAACAGTTCTCTCTGAGCAGTAATAATAGAGGAGGGTTCGTTACCTATAGTATACTCTCTAGGGGAGAGTTTTAGATATTCTTATATCTATAAGTCTCCTTAGAAGTGCGTTTCCGAGCGTTTAGTAGTAGTCATTCAATAATAGATATAGAGTTAGTAACTACTTAAATATTAATAAGAGAGCTAGCTGCGTTTCGCTATATCTCGTACGCTTCCCAGAACTAATCAAGGCGTCTATCTCGTTCGTTAGCGTTATATTAATAGCGCTAGTAGGTATAGTATTTACGTAAGTCCTTGATTTCGTTCGGAGAGTTATAAACGTTACTAGGAGGAGTATATAATAGCTAAATAATCTGTCGTTTAGAGGTATCTAAGAGTACTTAATATTCCGAAAGCTAAGTCCTTCCGAGTATAATACTATAGTTTCCGAGAGTAGTAATAAGAAAGAGGGTAAATACCTGAACGCGGCGATCTACTATTAAGTTAAGTGTTATATAGTAACTGATTATACTACTATTAACGCTATTAAAACCTTTAATAAGGATTACGTTTAGTAGAAAGTAAATTAAAGGTTTTAGAAAGAAAGAAAGAGATTTAAGAAAAGAATAATTAATAAAATAGTATCTATTAGCTCCAGAATTAAGAAGTGCGAGTATCTTATACGAAAGTCTATTCTTAGTAAGAGTAGTACGCGTAGTAAACGATTAACTACTAAGAAGCTTCGTAAGGTTAAGATATCGTATATCTCGTATACTACTTAGGAAGGAGTCTTTCCCTAAGTGTAGTCTTTTACTAGCGGAGGTTTAATATACTCCTGAGCGTTACTATATATATCTTTATGGTTATTATCTTCTGACTCGCTATTAATATCGTTATTAGTATTAATCGCGTTAATACGATACAGAGTATTAGGTCGAGCTAACGATAAGCGTAAGTATAAGGTAAGCGTGAAGTAACGAGGAGTATTCGCTAGCGATAGAGCTCGCGGAGTATCGCTTCGCACTTGCTATAATATACGACTCGTAGAGGTTTAATTACCGGTCGTACTAGTATTCTCGGGAGTAGGAAAGCCTAGTTACGGATAAGAAGAAGAGTTAGTAATACAGCACTAGGAGGAGGTATTAATAGGGCGTTCCCGAGTCGCGCTAGCCTTAGCCGAAGACTCGGAATAGTAGGTCTTTTCGATAAATTAGCCTTAATCTTCAGCTTATATAGCCTTAACTTATTCTTCTAGTATTCTTAACGTTCGGTACTATTAGAAGAGCTGTTTCCGAAGCCTTACAGGTAGCTTCTCCTATAAGTCCATTTTTAGAGTCGATTAATTATTTATACTAGCTTTACGAGCTAGTATACGAAACTCGTAGTAGAACGTCCAGAAGGTCTGCTTATAATCTATCCTTAGCGCTAAGTAGCTAGCTCTTACGGTTTATTAGTCATATGGATTCGATAAGAAGAAGACGAGTTAAATAATTATATCAAGTGAATTAATTATATTACCTTCCTTATTATATTCCGGTTCTAAGAATAAGAGTTCTAGGTAGGTTCTAGCTATTCCTTCTGTTTAATTAAATAACTAATCTTTATAGTAATCTTCGTTAAGAAAGTAGCTAGAGTAGCGCCGGAGAGCGTTACGTATCTATACTTCCCAGAGCTTTAGAGAGTAGTCGATTCTATTAGAGAGTCTATTTGGAAGGTTCGGAATCTTCTTAATACGAGTAGCGTAAGATATAGAAGAAATTCCACTTGTAGAGCGTTGTCTATAAGAGTTTTCTTCAATTGATAGTAGAGGAGTTAGCGAATAAGGATCGTCGAAAGATATAGATTTAGCAGTGCGAGTAGCTATCGTTTAGCGTACCTCACGTAATTTAATCTATAATTATTATAATTAATCTGCTATATCCTTCTTTAATTATATTTCCTCTGCGAGCTTTCTTTCTGCCTCTTATAGCTAGTAAGCACGATCTTCCCATGAGTTACTTATAGTTACTATTACTATAGGGGTATTATCAGGGAGGTTTAGTAACTCAGTGAGTTCGTTAATTATAATAGGAGTTAGAGAGCTTAACTCGGATAAGGCGTTATCGCGAGCACTCTCTATTATAGAGAGGGGTGGATTACAGCGAGTATTACGAGTCGCCGAAGAATAAGTAGAAGTAGAGGGAGTTAGAGAACTGATTATCGATTTATCGGACTTAAGTTGCTTCGGTTTAGATGCTATTCTTCAAGTTTATACTTAGTATAAGCCTTCTCTGTATAGCGTAGTCTCCTGCGTTTAGTAGCTCTAGGCATAGAGGTATAGTACAAGTAGATATTTATTATCTTCCTAGATATAAGTAAAAGAGTTATAGATAATATAACGCTTACTCTAGAAAGGTCTTACTTACTACCTAATAGGTAAGACCTCATATTATATAGAATATGAAGTAGTAAGAATTAACTTAGAATCTATAACTAAGGAGTGAAGAAGTAGAGAGAGAAGGGAAGTATATATATGAAAAGGGGCCCCTAAACTCTACTCGTATAATCTCGCTTAGCAGTAAGTATTTCCACTAATAGGGGGAAACCTCCAAACCTCTAATCTGACTAGTCGTCACACTGCGCTAGGGCTAGCTCGGTCTCTATTAGTTATTAGCGCTAGTATATCTCGTTTATAGCTTATACTAGTTCCGCTTAAGTTATTATATATTCCGTCTATAAGTTAGCGTTTAGCGCTAGTATCGTAGCGCTCTCCGGCGTAAACTAGTCGAGACTGTTGAACTCTATTTATTTTAATCGAACTTAATATTATAGGTGAATAATATATATACGAGGGTTTATAGTAGTATTTAATAAGTTCGATAAGAAGAGAGTAAGAATCTAGCCGGAAGCTGTAAGAAAAGGTGCGTAGTGCTAAGGCTTAACTGAGCTTTAGTCAGCGAGTCGTACTAGTAATACCAGCACCATAACCTAAGGGCTTAACCCTTACAGTAAGTAGAGAAATAATTAAGCTTATAAGTGCTACGTTTAATAGCTAGTTCTTAATTAGTAGCTAATTATTAGCTATTATTATAGCCGCGGGCTACCAGAAGTACTCGCGGACTTTCTTAATCGCTAGCTATTATTTATTAGAGAAGATAACTTCTATGTGAGATAAATCCTTAGAGCCCTTAGAAGTAGTATATATAATATAATATAATAGTTATTAAAACGTTTAGCTATATTACTAGAGTAATTTCTTTTCGAGCAGCTCGAGTAGAACTTACTTCGCTACGCTTATTATTAGCGATACTTACTACTTGAGAATATCCTTATAACCCCTAATAGTCTTAAGAATAGCTAATACGCGCTATAAGACTTAGTTCTAGCTTAGTATTCGTCGAGCTAGATCAGGCTTAGTAGTAGTAGTAGTAATAATAAATACTATTATACTTATTAGATCGTATTATAACTTAGCGAGTATCTTATCTCATTATATATTTCGCTGCTATAGGTCGTCCCTCTTAGTAGGCACGATCTCTCTCTCTAGCTAAGCTTATCTCTCCTCTCGTTTCTGGATCCGCGCTACGATTTAGGCTATAATAGCTATATCGATACTATTGCTATAGCTATTATTATTATCACGTGATAGTCGCGTCGCGTCTATATCTACGACCTAGTATTATATCCTTTTCGCTATGAACTATGTCTATAACTAGACCGGGCGAAATAATTACGTGTCTAGTACTTTTTATAATACTCTTTATTATAATACTTTCGTATATTACTTCGATTAACGGTTTTATATATATAGTCTTAACATTAGAACCTATAGATAATAGGAAGCACTAGCTATAGTAGAGAATAGTTAGATAGTAGTAGCACGCTATGAAAATCATATAGCTACTATTACTGCTCGAGATATTCGACTAGCTTCTTACGATCTATTACTTTAACTATATACGCTTACGATAAGTAATTATAGATATTTTCTAAGTTGATCGCTTACTAGTATTCCGCGGCGTAGCAGATAACTACTCGAAACTTAGTATTTAATATTAACTATAGCTTTATAGCTCCAGGTAGTAATAGTAGTAATTAATCGGATAGAAACGATATAATCCGAGTAGAGAAAGATAGAAGACGTAGCAGATAATAAGAATACTATCCTCCTTAGTTACTAGATATATCTAGAAACCGAGCTGAGATACACGGGCTTACTACTGCTACGTCCCCGAAGCGAGCTATATCTAAAAGGCCGGGTTAGTAGATAAACCGGCAAAAGATATAGTTAGTTTATACGCTCTATACTAGCTGAACGTCTAATTATCTCATGCCGAGCTTCCACTTGGGTTCCGAGCGTATTTCCATTGCATCAAGATTATGATTTGTGCTAAGAATAATTCGATATCTAATCGTATCGCTGCACTCCAAGCCGCCATTCCAGTCCTGGTCGAGTGTTATGAGGCCGCAGATTCTACGAGTCGTTCTGTAAAGCAGAAATTGAAAAAGTCGTTGGCTTTTTATACAAAAAAATAAATTGCATCTTGCAATATGTTATCTCGTGTCAGCATCGAATTATAACAAATGAAACACAATCTTTATTAACACAAGACAGCTACCTTATACAGAAAAAGGGTCATCCCGGAAGGGTCGAAAAGTAGGTCGATGTCTGACTCACAGCCCTATTATGCTCCTGTACCTATCCGGCTTCTTCTTGTTCTTGACGTTAAACAAGCAAGAAAGTTTGGGTGGAAATTTCCTCCTATTGCTTGAGCACGGTTGCTTTTGCCTTCAGATCATGTAACCAGACATAGACGCGCGAAAGATCCCTTGTCCTGTCTATAGAATCGCCGTGAGTATTACATGGATGAGCAGAGAGGGATATTGCCAAGTTCCGCTACTATGACATGATTTCCATGGCAACGTCGAACCCTCTTTCAAGTACTTTTGTCTGATGTCGAAGCCAGTCACGATTAGAGAATATCATAAGGCAATTTTTTCTCCAAGCTTTTGAGGCACTCCTTCTAGCGTAGTCCGCGATAGATGGTAAATGATTCATAAAGTAAACTTCGTAATATCTCCAGGGTATTAGTAAGTAAACCTCTATTGCCAATACGCCCTCACGTATATATACTCTGCTCCGCCTTAATTTCGCCTCTAATAATTAACCATTCCTTCGGGCTCAATATTAAGTCAGAGACATGCCACTTGAAATTCAAGATTCCGAGGCTTCTCACTCATGCAAATCTCGTTACAGTCACCTTCACCACATTCCAAGGCAGAAGCGAACGCCTAGCAATTCGTCCGTAGTTGCCTTATGATTTCGACTCGTAGTATAGTAATATGTAGTTTTCTGTCCGCTATAGACAACCAACATCACCAGGAAGCTTCCCTGCTTCCGGTCCGTATTTCGTTTCCTCAAATTCGTGAATGTAGCATGTGCAGGATCCTGAGCGGCCAATCATTCCTCGCTTTATGATTTCCGCCGTTTCTTTGTTGCAGGACCTTTGCAATCTCTTGTTAGTGAGTTTCGTTTCTTTCAAGCTGGCTCCTTTTTGTGCTTCGTTGATGTTGCCCGTGCATGCAGAAGTCATTGTCAGCAAGCTCTGGCTCTGTTTAGCAAGCCTTTAAGCAATTCTAGCTTATAGGTTGTGGAGCAATATCCCCTTCCTTTCCACCTTTGTGTTAGCAAGGCCCACTCTAAGAGCTGCTGATCATTCTTCTTGATAAAATTTCCTATATTACGCACGACATTTTCCAGCTTGATGTTCGGGAAGACGCTATAGGCTCTAATTTCGATATCGCCTAGTATAATTCCGTGGATTACCAACTCGTTAATTTAATAGCGGAGAATCTCATACTACGTGGCATAAGAGAGTAATGATAAGAACTTGAGAATGCTGCACTTGTCCACAAAGGCTAAATCCAAAGATTCCAACAGATTTGACGTAATAATATAGATAACGCTAGGATATTGTATCGTATCGTCTAAGCCGGTGAGTAAAGCATTTGTAGCCCGGAAAGCTGTCTTGACATTCATCACCATCTGTTGAAAATCGTCTTGACACGGCCATGGTTTCGATCTCATCGATTGATATGAAAACAAGGATTAGCCTACAACTTTCTGACTTTTAGTTTAGAGGATCTTAGTCTAGTGCTAAGGTCGTTTAGCACGATGGATACTTAGTCTTGTCAAACCTTGCAAGTTTTGCAAGATTCAATCAAGAATAACTTTTGCTTATGCTCTTCCAATGTCTTTTCCTATAGTCCAGACAACAATGACTCACATCCTAGATGACTCTTTTCTTCGATACTGATAACTATTAAGTAGCCAACAATCCAGGTTCTGGGCCATTTTGATGAGGGGAAAAGCTACGACCAGTTGCCGAGCGAATTTAAGGAAAGCATCAAACGGATAGGTATATTGACGATCCGGATGGATATCTGCCATATCTCAAGTGGTAGTTCTTCTGAAGTGATTTTATAACTATAGAAGCAGTAAGGCAGTAAGATAATATAATCCTATTTAGAGAGAACTTCTAACACTGGTACAGGAGCTTCTTACCTACTAGTCGTTCGGTAGCTAGGTCTTTAAAGGAGTCGCTATCTTTGGCTAACATGTCCCAGCGTTTACTTATATAGCCTAATATACCTGCATCATGTTTATCTGACATGTGCTAGGTTGCGAGGCGGGGTTATCAATATCTGACTTGTAGAGGGTGTGTCACCAGGCGTCGCCATGCAGGCGTATAACCCCATTCTTGGTCAGTATATCCTTGTGGCAGAGTAAGACGACGTAATGAACCGCTTTGTAATCTCCTGATATTGGCAAGAGGCGTTTCGGGCCGAGGTGGGCGAAGCCGGATTTAGCCACAAGAAACGAAAGGGGTATAAGTGCGACGTTTACTACCGTTCTCCATAACTACCTCTAACTTCCTCTATTGCTCATTTATGTTCATCTAGCGGATCTCATCCGCTCATTCTTTGTGCAGGAGATCCCCCGAGATATCATTAATCCCCGGGTCGAAATGTCAAGCATGAAGCTCCTTCTTACTGGAGCCTCTGGTTATGTGTTCGTATTACTCTGCAATCGTTTTAAGAGTTTACATATATACTCATGCTGACATTCGCTGAAGTGGAGGCACGGTTCTTTCCCGCTTGCGCACATCACTCGCAACAGAACTCAAGCAGATCACCATTTCTGTGTTAGTTAGGAGGCCTGAGCATGTCGAAGCGTATTTAGCCAAAGATATTCAACCTGTTCTTTTCAACGACCTTGAAGATATCGAATTCCTCAGACAAGTCGCTGCTGATTATGACTACGTCATTCACACTGCCGACTCTACTAATTCCATGGCAGTTGAGGCACTGATCCAGGGGCTCGCTGACCGCGCGAAGAGGACGGGCAGAACTGCGGACTTTTTCCATCTTAGTGGTACTTCCAGCCTTGGAGATCAACCAGTCACAAAGCGACTCTGTGAGGGAAGAGAATTTTCCGATGATGAAGATGTGTATGGATATATGCAGTATCGTGAAGGCATCAATTCTTACAGCCAGCGCGTAACGGACATCAAGACAATTCAGATCGGTGTTCAGGTCGGCGTTCGAACGTATATCATCAAGGCACCACGCATCTTTGGTCGGGGAGCGGGCTTCTTCAACCAGAAATCGGCGCATATTCCTTGGCTGATGTCGGGTGCCCTTGCTGCAGGGCAAGCTGAGTATATTGGTGATGGCGCTGCAGTTTGGGACGATGTACACGTTGGCGATCTAGCCGACCTTTTCGAAATGCTACTTGTCAAGGTGTTGAGGGCTGAGGGCATACCGTCTGGGACTCAAGGGATATATTTCGCTGCTGCTTTGAGACATTCCTGGATGAGACTTGCTGAAAACATCGCTACGGCGGGCGTTACACTGGGTTACTTGGCGTCATCAAACCTCAAGCAGTTGAGCCTTCAGGAAGCTGCACAAAAGTACACTCGAGGGGATGTATTGACTGCCGAGGTTGGCTTGGCCTCGAAGTGAGTTATATTACTTAGAAAGATGGCGGGATTCAAGCTTATTTGTCTTAGTTCTCGAACTATCGCCACGAGAGCCTTGAAGATGGGTTGGAGGCCGAAGGCGACTGAAGTGGATTTCCAAAGATCTATATTGGAGGATTTCAAGTTAGTCTATGACTTGGAGAATGTCAGTGTCCAAGGGATATAGCTATATTTATGAATCGTCCTTTGAGGATATGTTCAGATTTGCATGGCTTAGCATTCACATTAACAATGTTTTTATATTTTATCTTTGCTGACGTGACGAGATATACTGTGCCTCCAAGAGAGAGTCATTCAGTCTTGAGCACAGTTTGGCATATTCATCAAAAATCATGTCGAGCATGAGATTCGTCTAGTACAACGTAAGTTGACAAACTCCTCTTTAGTAACTGTCAGGTTTGAATGGAATACGTTTCGCCCCCTCCAATTCCCAGGCTCAGCTCACGTGAAGAGCTTCTTATTTGCCTCAACCCACTCTCGGAATGTAGTGGCAGGCCTGCCCGTGTACTTCACAATATTATCCTGACCCTCCTTGAAATTCACCAGCCACGAGGCATCTTCCAACGCAGGATCTGTGTCCCCTAGAGCCCTGATGAAAAACTCCGCCATTGGCTTGGGAGCACCTTTGGAGAGGTAGTCCGCCAACGCCGCATCTGCATCGACACTCGAAATCTTGATTTCCTTGCCTAGAACATCGCAAATGATCTCCAGTGCCTGCTTCTGCGACAGAATCTGAGGGCCATACAAGAAGACCTTGCGTTGTCCGTCTTGAGGGCCCTTGGCCAAGATAGTGCCTATCACGGCGCCCATATCTGTGGGGGTGATACAATCAATTTTAAAGCCTGCTCCGTACATCTTCACATCCCCAGCGATAATGCCCGCCTTTTGTCGCAACAGATTAGTTGCAAATGCCCCAGGACGTACAGCCACGTATCCATCTGGCCCGAAAACCTCGTCCAATGTAACCTCGAGCCGCGCATGTGCGTACGGGATGATCTCGCTTGGCTGCACCTCTGCGGGTGGAGTATCTCCGACGGTATAGCTGCTCAACAGCACGACGAATTCAATACCGGAGGCTTCTGTAGGCAACAAAAGAGTCAGCAGTTGCAATGTTTAAGGAATTTTTGTGCAGGCAAGTATCAGAAAGAAAGCCTCGTGAAGACTGGTGAAGATTGCGAGATATCGGAAGGGGAAACCATGTCTAAGTGCTCGGCTGCCTCATGACTAACTGACTTACTGAGAGCTTCGGCTGTGGCCTTCATGTGATCTTTAGTGCCCTGAGCGACGTAAATAAAGGCGCGTGTAGCTCCCGAGGTCTTGACGGCGGCGGCGACCGTATCGGGCTTGCTAAGATCAGCCTGAACGCGCGAGTAGTTACCGGCTTTCTCAGCCTCGGGTGTCAGTCCTGGGATGGCTTTCTCGGGGTCGCGCATGGCGAGCCAGACTTTGGCGCCATGCTGATGGGCGGTTTGGGCGGCGACGGAACCATTGTTGCCGGTTGGGCCAAAGACAATCACGGTAGCCATTTTGCAGCTATCGACAGGAGAGGAGGAAGATGGAGAGGGAGAACAGCTGCTAGTTGGAGTTTCGACTGAGAAGGGTTATACTGTGGATGGGAAGTGATGAGAAGATGATTACCTGCACAGGTTCAAAAGGTACAGATAGATGGATAGATAGATAGCTGCAGTAGCTTGGTTACATGATTAAGTTTCTATGGCTGGAGGTAAGGGGAGGAACAGCGGCGCTGTCTTGGAGAAAGCTTAAAAGCTTGAAAGCCAAGAGCCGTGCCGCACCTTGGGCGACCTCTTAGTGTAAGTAGTGGATTTCGATAACGTTCCCTTACTATACTTAGTACGTGAGTACATTAAATCCAGACTTTGTATATTAGCTGACTCTTTGATTATGATATATATATTTCATTTCTGAAAATGCATTCCAAATCAGCAAGTGATTTTCTATAAATCACTCTAGTATCATAAGAGGGTATTTGGAACTATGTTCAATTGATGAGCGATTCTATCTTTGAAAAATTACTTCTTTAGGTATAACTCATAAGGATCAAGCGGACTCGCTTAACAATGTGATCACCATCACCCTTGTTGCATGGGCCAGGGCACTGAGTAAGCTTTATCCGGCACCGAGTAAACCTAGACTTTATTTGTCTTTGCATCTCGACTTGTAAACTTGTTATCGTGGCCAGGCAGCGGCCAAAGCATATGTGTTAGACTCGGAAGCTAGGCTTCTTGATGAAGATGTTGACTCCCACTTCAATCCAAGGATTGGGCTGTCCTGATTCGCTTGAGTCAAACAAAATCTCGCCAAACAAGATTTCGGTCACCAGGCAATTTTGACGATTCTTTGAATATGTTTGAGGCCGCACTCGTCTTCTTATCTCTGGCCGTAGCTTCATCAATTTACTACCGACTACGCATCCACCCTCTTGCTCACGTGCCTGGACCGCCATTTGCAGCTATTTCGTCCCTCTTTCTTTATGCTATATGTTGTGTTGGCATCGAGGGCACCGTGATTCGCAGATACCATGAAAAGTACAAGTCCAAGGTCATTCGCATAGGCCCCAATGCCATTTCGGTGGCCAACAGTGACGCCGTCCGGGACATCTACGTGGCTGGTGGTGGATTTCTGAAAGATGACCGATACAAGAACTTCAATCTCGGACCGGTGGTATCAATATTCTCCTCCATCGACACAGCCTACCGTGATGTGAGAGCCAAGGCAGTCGCGCCGCTGTTTTCGCCTGCACGGCTGCGAGAAGAAAGCAGCTCCCAAGGCTCTATCGGTCGACACGTCGCAGACTTCTTGAGTCAGCTCTGCGCATTTCGACAAGCGAGGGTCAAGACAGATATTCTGGATCTCTGTGCAAAGTTGTCTATCGATGTGGTCTCGGACTACGTGCTAGGCCAGCCATACGGTGGATTGGCCGAGCACGCACATCTGGCTCTAGCTGAACGCCAAAAGCCCAATGCGAAACTCAGCGCCAATGG
The DNA here is from genome assembly GCA_900074885.1 of Rhynchosporium graminicola. Classification (NCBI taxonomy): domain Eukaryota; kingdom Fungi; phylum Ascomycota; class Leotiomycetes; order Helotiales; family Ploettnerulaceae; genus Rhynchosporium; species Rhynchosporium graminicola. The sequence continues at coordinate 47,439 of FJUW01000072.1, forward strand.
TTTTATACATGCCATCGTGGGATTTTCTCGCTTCTCGCTACTCCCAAATCATCTATTCAAACTCGTCTATTCTGTCTCCCAAAGACTTGGCGCCAGTGAAGAAGTGGGCAAGTCGTTTGGGAGGATCCAGGAGTTTATGGACCGAGTGATGAATGGCACGAAAGAAGGCAAGACAACCGAGTACTACCAGGATCGTCTCCTGGCGGCCGGGATATCTTTTTCGGAAACCACATTGCAAGGCAAAGCCATTCTTTTTGCAGGTGGTGATTCGACGGCCGTCATCCTATCCACGATCCTGTTCCACCTCACCCGGAATAAAGAGGCTCGTACCCGTCTCTTGCACGACATCCGCGCCACGACGCCCAAAGCCGACGATAGCAAGCAAAAACCTGACATCCCTTTTCTGCGGGCGTGCATCAAGGAGGGTTTGCGGCTGGGAATGGCGAATCCTACAAGACTCACCCGAGTTGTGCCACCCGGCAAAACATTGACGGTCGACGGGATCTCGATTCCCACTGGTGCAGTTGTAGGCTGCGCGGCCTATGTCCTTCACCACGATCCTACCGTCTTCCCCGACCCTTTTGCCTTCCGACCAGAGCGGTGGATGGATGATGAAAGAAACCGCGGTTTGTACCGTCAGAACATGGACAGAAGCTTGATTGCTTTCGGGGCGGGTCTGCGTGCTTGTCTGGGGAAGAACCTGGCCATGCAACAGATCTTAGAGACAGTGGAAGCGGTCGTGGAGAGTGAAGTGTTGGAAGGAGCCCGGACGAGTCAAGAGCAGATAGAGGTCATTCAATGGTTCAACGGTGATATCAAGGGCCATCAAATAGATATTGAGTGGTGATTTACAGTCGCAATCCCATGATTTTATTTTAGTTGAGTGAAAGTCGTCATAGAACCTTACATACTCCTTATTTCCAAGTCTACACTACCATGCTTCATCTCATGAGATCCTTGGCCGTTCGGGCAGCTAGCTAGATGAGCCATCATTCTTTCCACTGAGCTATGACGATACTATGAATGCTTCGTTATATTGTAGGAAAATGTGTTTCTCTATGGTAGTCACCACTTAGTTACTCTTCATCTCCGTCAAGCCAAATCTCGTGCCCATCACCTTCCTTACACGCCATGGCCAGACAACATACACACACAGCTACGGCTGCTGCGACCCAGAAAGCCAATCCCGTCATTGAGTGAGACGTTCCGTAGCTATAGATAAGAGCTCCAATGGACGCTCCCGTAGCACGGAACGCGCCACTTGCCACATACGAAATGCTATTCGTCCGCGCCAGTGCAGATGGGTGAGGACACGCACTAAATTCGGTGACATGTGGTTAGCTTTTGATAGCAGGTATAAATGCTAGGACAAGATGAGAAACAATAACTTACAGTCTAACAAGCATAATTGCCGTAGGTGTTACGAAGACTGCGCAGAAGATGAGGGTAACTTGTATCACGGCAATGAGCAACCAGACGGCTGGGGGCTGCCCATGCTCACTCGTATTCGATTTCGTGAGCTTACTGACAAGGGCAACGAACGGAGCCACGCTGTAGATGATAGGTAATCCTCGCATGAAAAGACGCCAGGCTCTCAATGCTCCCAGCTTATGGATGACTTTAGGATATACCAAGAACTGGATTGGCAGACCACACACACCGATGATTGAGAGCGTGAGGCCAATTTCTGATGGTGTCATTCCTGGGCCTCCAGAAAAGCGGAAGGGGAGAGAGTCGTGGGTACCCTTTGCGGGAGGATCACTGAGAAAGTTGGTCCAGAGTATGGTGTATGCTCCTATATGGCAATCGTGTATAGCAGATACCATCAGCATGAGGACGAATCTTTGGGTGAAAATACGTCGAAGAGGTAGAATTGGAGGAGCCGTGTTCTTCTGAGGGATGGGCGAAATCGACCTGTTCTCCTTCTTTCCTTCTTTCCGTTCATCGTATTCGTCGCCTGAGTTGTCTGAGTCCTCCACGTCCGCATCCTCCGATTTAATGAAAGGCACATCCTCCATTTCTGTTGAATCCTCGTCATCGAGGGATTTGTAAGAGGAACCTTCCTGCCGTCTTTTGAAACAAGAGACTAGTTTTCTTGAGATGACCAGACCAATATCGCGGCCACTCTTCTTCTGCGGATGTGTCTTCGATCGTAGCACAAAATCAGCACACCAGAATCGTCTATCCATCTAGCGGCATTGGAGAACATACCTCTTCCAGGAAGAAAAATATCGCCAGGAATGTCATGAATAACATTGATGCATTCACTAGAGCAGGTGGTTCATAGGGAAACTTCTTCAAAAATGAGTTGTTCCCGAATCTCTCGGGATAGGTGTTTGCCAGGTTGGCTAGTTGTCCTCCCATGATGGGACTCAGAAGAGTGGACAGGGTAGCGGCCATAGTAGTCATGACAAAGGCTCTAGACAGGTATCTGTAGGAGGCTTCAAGTCAGCCTAGGGATGACCACTGGCATGTTGCGTGACAAGAAGATTAAGAAGTGGAGGAGCTTCTACTTCTTCTCAACCACGATCTCAGTTATCACTGTTCTGGCCGTCGCTACGTTTCCATTAAAAATACCTTCCAGGCCCCATAGAGCTACGAGTTGATAAAAATGTGTGGTGAACCCTAGGAGTGAAGAACTTATGACTAGAAATTACGGGAAACTGTCAATATTGAAGCAAGAGAGTGGAATTCTTTCCCATCTGGTGCCGCTTACTTGAAGCTGCTGTACCAAGCAGGAGAACCCCTTTACGACCACATTTTGGTGAGTCCGCAAGCTCGCTAATCCAGATTGACGACAGGCATTGTCCAATGATATAAGCTGTTGATACTGTGGCCGATTGTTTCACAATCTGCCCCGACGAAAGCGAAGGGTCCAGATTCTTTAGCTGAAAGTACATGTACGTCTGATCCATCTCACTGTCAGCTTAGTCTTAGCGACAATGTTTGGTGAGACAGAATAGTTGTGATCACAACATCAATCAGGGAAGCTCACTCACAGAGGCAGACGACCGGACGCTGGGTTCCGCAAAACGCAAGAGGAACAGAACACACAGCTGTCCTTTCCTGGGCATATCACGCCAGGTTACACTTTCCTGAGACGAAGCCATATTCTGTCGAACGTACTTCCTGTCAATAGCTAATTGATATTTATGTAGTCAAAAGCTTGACGAGCATTGAAAAGTTTAAAGAAGGGCTGACCCGAAGTCATACTCCGAGGAGGAGTCCGAAGCGGATCCTTTCCAGAACGAAGGGTATTGCCGACATGTCTAGATTGGACCCCAACACTTAGATATGTGACTATGATAGGGTGCTGTAGATCTTAACAGGCCTCCCCCCATGTTAGTGTGCGACTATACAACTCACATTATTCGTTGTTTGAGTTAGAATTATCACAAGGGCGTATTTTGAGTTATCGGACCATTCCTCCCTGTTGCATATAGCCCATATCAGATATACTCAATGCATCAACTACGGTAACTATATCGAATGTCATGCCTGGTTCTGTTCGTACTCGTCAACTCCGTGGTCAGTTTACAGTATTCGGGGGGCGCAATAATTATGATCGCTGTGTCTATGATCAGTACGCAGTATTTCTGAGACCTTGACCCCATACCTGAGGCATCATTGCCATGAAACAGTGAAGGCTCGATAAACAGTCTCCGGGCTTAGCATCTATGCCGTATGAAACGAGACCTGAGTAAATTCGAACAGGCTGACTAGTTAGGCCCGAGTAACTCACATGACTCAGCCAACCACCCCCTCAGCAAGACGAGACCTGTGAATGCCAGGCAGGACATTTACTGCTGGTTAGTAGTTGGCACTTTTTGCCATCAACTTCACAGGCAACTACTACGAGACTTCTTCTAAATTCTGTCTGAATATGTTTCCGTTTGAGAAATTTCTATCCAGGCGAACCTCCGACCCCGATGGAGCTGCCTACGAGTCTGTCGCTTTACGAGCCGACGAAAATGGCGAGCCCACGCCTGAAAACGCACTTCGCATGGAGTTGGCGAAGGTCCAGAAAAAATTGAAATTCTTCCGCACCGCTTTCTACCTAGCCCACGTCTTCCAAGCTTTGTTCTTCTTCTACTTTATGTTCGGCAAGAGCGACTCATCACACCCGGTCACCAAATATCGAGATCTCGAATGGAGTGGTCTGCTCGGCGAGGATTGGAATGGGCTTATTCCCAATGGTACGGAACAAGATGCAGTAGGAAGAGACGCATACTGCCCCCTAGACATGGCTACGACACTTACTAACGATATATCGTGGTATCAGGTATCGGATACCCATTGAAGCCGATCTTTTGGGGCGAAGACCACCCTTACTACATGCCTGAGAATATGTTCGACGACTTTGACAAGTCAATGGCCAAGATTTCTCACTGGAAGTACATGCACAATAGTCAGTCTCCACAGCTGTTAGATTCATCAGATTTCACAACTGACATTCGGGGTCCCGATCACAGGTTCTAGCATATTTATCGGAAAAGACAAGCCCCGAGTCAAGAGAATCAAGCCTGATGGCGGTGTCGAGGAATTGCCGCCGTTCTGGCCTTGGGAGCCTCTTGAAGACGGCAGGGAACTCTACGCGATACGCGGCTTCCACCAAATGCATTGCATAGTATGGACCACTTTCCGCCCGACCCGTTTTCCTTCCCTATGATACATCCACCTTAATCTTTAACGAGAACTAACCTAGGACTCCTCCCCTTTTATAGTTCGTCCTCTCCGAAGAGTTTACCTACCATTACGCAGACACCAACGACTCCCTATGGCCGGCCGGACATGTAGCACACTGCATCAACACTCTTCGCGATGCCATCATGTGCATGGCGGACGCTCAGCCCCTGTCCTATGTCAACGGCTATAAGAACGGGCACGCGACGGATGGTCAGGCCATGATGTGTAGAGATTGGGAGGAATTGCACAAGTTCGTCACCGCACCCGAGAGGGGATTGCGAATCAAGAATGTCGCGCCACCCGGTAGCAAGATGGAGAAGATGGCTCCCATCGTACCTTATCCCGATTTGACCGAGGAGGAATTGAGAGGGGTAGCCTGAGACGGGAGCTTCACGTAATCATGTGTGTAATCAAGCGGAATGTGGGCAGATGTGGTAAGATGTGTAAACTAATACAAGCGACGAGATCATCAACAGTTTCAAAAGGTGATGGCGCTTCGAGCTGTTCATGGGAGATCTGAGGGGCAAATAATCGGCACAGGTCAAAGTAAGTGATCAGAAAGAGTAGTATTTGAGTCGCTTGAAGAGAGCTATCTACACAGAAGATTCTAGCTACTTGTACAGCTATATGAGCTCTTAGTTATCCTATACTACGTAATGTAGAAGTCTGTTGAAGATGGAATTGAAGTAGCGTGTTCACAGAGTATTCAACTATTCAAACTATTGATCGGATTTAATCAATTAATCCAGATTAGAATTGATCAGTGACTTAGTAGATATATCTGATTGATTGATTACTACTCATATCAATCATACTATATTACTCTGATATATGTACATCTATAATTACTACTACGCTTGTTTTATTTATTATTATATCGATACACAATAGCTTCTAAACCCTATTTTAGTCTAAACTCAAAGCAAATAGTGAAGATTTTGCTCATAGTCAATTCGTAGATAGAGCCGTCTATCAACCAAGTCTTTGGTCGTCATGTACGGGAAGCTGGAGAATGATTTAGTTGGCACTGATTTTGTGCTCAAAAGAAGGCGATTGGCCTGAGTTCTTGGTATTGATATTTCAAGGGGAAAGGGAAACATAATATTTTGCATCGTCTGAGAGATTCTGCATCCATGGAAGGTCATTCTAGAGGCATGCTAGAGTTTGGGGTTCTGAAGTCAAACTATCTCCCCATTAACGGCTATGCTATCGATAATGACGATTGTGAAGAGAGATAGAGAATGCTGAGAGGTAAAGACAAGGAAACCCAGTTTACCCAGGTATAATGTATCACTCTTATTCAAAGCATGGGAAGCAAAATTCTACAATTGAACAAAAGAATTTGTTACTCCTCATTTTCTGTCCCTCTAGAAACGCGGATTCTCGTACAACTCAGGTGTTACATATACTTGCAAGCTCAGCGCCCGGTCATCAAGACCCTCCTTCCTGCCGATACCAATAAAGGTGAAGATGCCCGGCTTTTCATCTAGGCCACGGTAAGTGCTTTTAGGAGACGTTAGTGAGGTGAGTCATGATAGTGATAGTAGGCTTGGAGATTAAAGGGATGAAATGAATCAGAGGTCCGGAATGGTCTGTTGATCGAAACTCACAATGTCCTTCTGGTTCTATCCTCGACAGTGGCGCCACCATCCGCCCATCCATATTTCTCCAACCACTGATCCAGTCCCTGTGCAACGGCTTCATCGTTCGGCGCTTGGAATCCCGGGTAGAAGTATAACTTGGGGATGGGATAGGGTCTGTCGGGCGTGAGTGAGAAGTACAACGACGATGGTTTTGTGCCCAGAATGGCGCGACGCTTCTTGTCGGCCTCGGACTCCTCGCGGATCTTATGGGCAGGATAGTGTAGACCATGAGAGAGCTGAATAATGTCGCGCAGCTTCTCCTTGTCCGCGTCCAGGTCTGGGATGGGGATCCGACCACCAAGTGTGTAGAAATCCCACATCTCTTCAAAGTCGTCGCCTACGTAGCGAAGATATACCTTCAGGCGGGCCTGACCAGCGGGCACAAAATCGGTAGATAGACCACGACCCTGCGACTCGTATTGGGGATGGTCGGCCATGAAGTCTTCGATCATCTTCAGCCCGAGCAGGATATTTGGGTGAGAGCCGATGTCTGGCAGCTGGCGCACGCCCAGGGAAAGGGCCTGGAAACGTGTGAATCCGCGGTCGGCAGCCACGAAACATGGAGGGAAGTAACTTTTGATCATGACCGGGAGGAGATCTGGAGCTTTCTCCGTGATCTTGGGATTTATATCGAAGCCGAGGATAGTAGGCGTCCGATGTCCGGCTTTAGAAATCAAAAGTTCTTGCTTCTCGGTGGATGCATTTGAGTACACTAACCATCGCTCGAGTGCACGATGCTAAACTCAGTCAGTCCAGTATCTTCCAATATTTTTACGGAATTTCGTTCTGCGACATGATTGTGCAAAGTAATCGGGCTGCCAAATGCTACTTTCCAAATTATGACTGACGCGAAGAAAGAAAACAAATCATTCAGTGGCCGGCAAGAAAAGACACCTAAATTAACGTACCCAATGCTCATCATAAAGTGGACTCTTATGCTTCAGAATCTTGAGAACCTCTTCCACCGTATCCACGCTCATAGGAGAGCTCTTATTCGGAGGCCGAACCTCGCTCAGGTCCAACACAAACCGAACACTCGACTTCTTAGTGGAGCCTTTGAATTCCCAGCTATACTCGAAGGGATTGCCATCCCAACCTACGGCAGTTGGCATGGACCCGCGAACTGGCTTTCCTTTGAGTAATGGGCAAATAACAGAACTATAGAACGTGAGGAACTGATTCTTTGTTTTCCCAGGAAACTCAGCCTCCTCCATCATCCGAGCGAGGTCCAGCCCGCTGGTACGCCACCAGTAGAGCGCATCGTCATCTAGCTTGGACTGATCAATTTCCACGAAGGAAGTTGGCAGCTTTGATTGTTCGACAATCCCTCCCTCGAATTGTGTCGTCTCGACAGCGATAGAACCCATCTCTAGAATGTTCCCAGATTCCAAGGCACTACACAAAGAGCTTATGTCGTCGAATTTATCGTTGGATAGCCGAAGTGGATTCGGTATCGTACAGCAACACCGACAATTATCGTATTTGGACGTAATCTTCCAGCTAGGATAGATTGGTTATTATGGAGGTGTTGACGCTGAGGTTTAGAGGATGGGCATATGCTGCTTCCACGATGGCAGTCAAGTTTAGAAAGCCTTCATGACCGTGCTGACCCAGCTGCCAAGTATCTTTTCCTCTCCCAGGTATCATAGTTAGACCTTGGAGTCTTATGGCAGGTCACGAAGCTGGTCAATGACAAGATGAAACTACAATACGTTCTGTTAAAAGTATGTCATTTACCTGATGCCGGATACCAAGTGTGAGATCGGCGCCGCTACTCAGCACCGATACCTCCTTTCGATGCCCCCACGCATTGATATGCACCTTGATTTGCAACTTGTATACATATAGCACGGAACAACAAAATTAAAATTTATTACATCAGATTGAACAGATCAGATCAAAGTGCTTTGAATTTGATTCAATCGTGTAACTCCTTTTGTCGATCATATAATTGTGCTCACTTTACACAAACTTGAAATCTTGCTTGTTGACACCGGGTAGTAGTGTAAAGTTCCTTCCGACCCTAAGTATAATTTAAAGTTCGTAGCTTTGATCATACGATATGCAGAAGGTAGTGTAACTTACCGGATACCGTTCTTAATACACTATTTTGTATACGTAACGAGCAAAGCAGTCATCTATTTCACCATAGCTTTTGTCGATACATCCAACCCACCCACAAATTGCTTCTTCCGATTCCACAAACAAGATCAAGATGCCAACCACGCTCCCAGCACCGTCGAAACCGTTGACTGATGGACTGGACTTCAGTTCTCATGTTTATCTGCCTGACGAAGAATCCATAGAAGTTTTCAATCGTGATAGCGCGGAAGTTCTTGAATGGATTCGAGATAACTTGCAGGCAAGCATTTATTTCCAGTCCTTGTAGCGGGGTTTTGACTAACAGTGGATCTCAGAGATTCAGTGGCATACAATCCCTTGCGCGGTTGTCTCTCTGTCGAGGGTCGCAAAAGGCCGCTCCAATCTTTATCGATGCTCGCGAAACCGAAGTGAAGCTGCTTGACGAGGCCCCCAAGGACGCAGAGCCAGATGTGATAGCAAATATTGCTCCTCACTATGTGCTGGATGCTATCACGGGTCGCTTGCTGACACAGAACATGTTTGGCAAGCACTCAGTTCCCCCGTGTCCGGGTGCTTTTGCGTCATGTTTTGCTCCCCTGGGTCTCCCAGGTCCGATGACTCCTGCGAGTGAGTTGGACCACGACAGCTTGCCTAAGCCCACAGAAGATCCCGAGCAGATCAAAAGAGATATGAAGAAATGGGGCTATGGGCTACTGGCAAATGCAATTACACCTGAGCAAGTCGCGATTCTCAGAAAAGCCGTCCTGGAACAAGGAGCTGGTGAGCGGAAGAATGGAGTTGCGCACATGCAAGGGCCAAACCAACGCATATGGTGAGATCACTTGTCTACCTACATAATCACAAACTTGGCGCAGTTGCCCTAATATGATATGTCTCTGTTTAGGAACCTTCCCAACAAAGGAGGTGAATTCCTCGACATGTTCAATCATCCTTTGCTTGAAACTTTCGTGCCGTGGTTCTTGGGTGAAGGCTTTCAGATCTATAACATGTCAGCTAATATAGCTCTACGGGGGGAAGAGGCCATTCATATGCATAGAGACCAGTCTTCCATGCCACCCGATCAAATCCGCCACTCGTACATGATGAACGCCATCTGGTATCTGACCGACCTGACCCCCGAGAAGGGTGCCACTCTTGTATACCCTGGATCTCACGTGCAGAACGTTGCACCACTGGGACACATGGGTGATAAGGTATTTACTACCGAGTCTTTATGATTTGTCCTAAGTTCAGGGCTGTTTTTTCTTATTTTCTTGACTTGCTGCTGACTATCACTTAGGGAGGCTCAATTCCTGCCTGCGCTCCTGCTGGAACGATCCTACTCCTAGACAGTCGTGCATGGCACTCCACGGGCCAGAACCAAACGGACGAGCCACGACCGCTGGTTGTCATGACTTTTGTCCGCTATTACATACAGAAAATGGAGAATTACCCGCTGCTTCTCGAAGAGAGGGTAAAGGCAAAGTTATCCGACCGCCAAAAAGTTATCCTAGGATTTCCCATAGAGGGAGCGCACGGTTCGGGATATAACGCTTATAAGAGATTGGGAGAGGAGTCAGGGGAGATACGCGCTGAAGTAGATGGAACGAACCTAGCACCAAAAGTCTAGAATCGTTGGTCCAATGTGATGTGGAAATTGATAGCGAGATTGTGTATTAACTTTCCTTGATCTCAACTACTTGGTTTTACACACACAAGTATTACTGGTACAACGTGTTAAATTGGTAAATAGCACCATATACCTTGTTGTAAGAAAGGGGGATTCAGTGGGATCTCACCCACCCTCCTGATCCTGCCGTGTTTCCATATCATTTATGGTCATAATCTACCACTCAGAAGGTCCTCCCTCCCGAAAACTACTGTAGCTATTCTCTGGAATCATATCTACGAACCTAGTGATTAGGTCCATAGATATCTCTTTTCCTCCCGTATCTAGTATAAGCAACTTCTAAATCACCAAGTTTCCAACCTCTATGATGGTTCCGGTTTCGCAGCCTTCTTTGTAAGTCTCCAGCTATTTCGATAAGGTTCACATCGGAGATCAAGGCGGTTAGTTGATAGAACAAAAATAGCACTCTGCTCTTACCCTGTTATAGAGCTCGTATTTCTTTTATGTATCGACCTTCCCGTAAACCCTGATATTGTCTTCTGCGTAAAAGAAGCCTCCCGGCTGTTTCAATACCTCTTTTAAGGCCTTAAAAAATTTACCTAGCGCATTTTTATTAGTAAACTCTTTATATTCTCCTTCGTAAGAAACCAAGTAGATTTAAATCTTATAGTTACATTTAATTACAGCCCACGCCATAACAAACTTGTAGCCTGAGTATAAGGTAAATTAGATATAATCGATCTCTCTCTTTCTCCTCTTCTCTATTATATCTTCTGTCGACGAAGGAGATCTATCCTCGCGATTTCTCTACCTGTAAGCCTCCCCCTTCGCTAGTAACCCCTTTAGTCGTTCCTAGTCCTCGGTAGAAAGCTCCACCTCTTCGGTTTGCTTGCGAATGGAACATTTTACAACCAGGAGTGTAAAATACATAAATAGCTGGAATCTCTTGTGTAGATAGCTCTCTTGAAGTAACTCATATACTACTGTTTTTGATCATGTACTTTAACCTGTGCCAATTATTCTTCCCTTATATCTCACAAAACAGTATAGTATATACTTTTTCACTCCGACCAGTCAGTCTACTCTACGTACAGAACAGACTAATACTAACAAGGACATTTTCACACGTATGTGGGATTTTTAGGCGGGAAAACAAACCTACACAGGGTATGAGAATGCGGGTGTTAAAAGGCTTAGTGATCAAGAAGATGCAAGAAATTTTCTATAAAATGACTATTGTTCCGTGTGAAGCAGTGCGTGCAGAGCTCATAGAAGAGTACGCCGAATGCGGATGTGCTAAATCTCGTACAACTATTTTAGCTAATGCTGTACAAGCCAAAAGAATGAAAAGAATGTTTAATCCAACAAGCTCATAAGATTCTCCATTTAAGATCGAACGTTTTCGTTTGCATCTCGGATTGAGGAATGCTCCTCATAGAGACCAATCTTAGTAGACAGTGCGTTTGATATCATCGGCTAGCTTCTCGGCCAAGACGTCTATTTGAAGTCAGTCAGTAGGGAAACTTTTTTCTGGTTATCCGATGAGTGTTGAACCTACAAACTTGTGTCTGAGGTGAGGGCCCTGGCAGTAGGAAAGGCAAACTAGAACCATCAATCACCCTCACTGTTATTCAAGTCAGTGTAGTCCGGTGGGCTTGCAGATATCTTCCTTGGAAAATTAGCTTATTGTGGACTTGGACTTACATCTGTTGACTCCGATTACTCGTCCCCGGTTATCTACTACCGCGTCAGGGTCTGTGGTCTTTCCCATCTTGTTGGTTGCCGCAGCGTGGTAGAGAGTTGAGGCTCGCTGAGCAACGTATGCTGCCAGTTGGGCATCGGTTTGGACAGTAGGACCAGGGAGTAACTCATCGCCAATCATGATTGGGGCCATGGCCGAGCTTTTGAGTGCCTGACGAACACGTTTGAGCCCAGCAATCAAGACTTCGACGTCGGTTTGAGAGCCCAACCAGTTCGGGTCGATGATGGGCGCCACAGCCATGTCCGCCGACTGGATGGTCACAGAGCCGCGGGAACGAGGGGCTTGCAGCAATGCCTGCATGATCGCGAAGTTGGATCCATCCTGTGGCACTCCAGCGCCATTTGGAAATACTACGTAGCCAATTTCGGGCCAGTCTGTGGGTAGACTGGCTAGATCTGTTGTACGAAGAGAAACTTCATGTCAGTATATGTTTCTTTGTATTTGGAAAGTTGTAGCCCTTTCTGGCTGTCTGCCTAGGTGTCTATTCGTACTCACAAGCTTTGGTGTCAGCTGAGAATCCCGTCCGGAATTCATTGGGTATCTTTTCTTGTCCGAATAGGTCGCCTCCTGAGGCCGACATGGGACCTGTGCGGTTGACCTTGTACTCCTGAAGAACTTCAGCGGCATATGCAGGATCTGTGCTTAGCCTCGTGTTGGTGGTGAGAGCGACTTTGTACATGACGGGTATGGAATTCTGGTCCTGCATGTTCTGACCCACGCCTGGCCGATCCGCAATGAGGTTGATATTGTATCGTGCCAGGACGGCTTTAGGTCCGACGCCAGAGACCTGCAACAGATGAGGTGACTGGAAAACACCGGCTGACAGAATGACTTCCTTGACCGCGGAGATGGTAAAAGACCCGTCGTTTTTGTTAGTAGACTTTACCGTCACGCCGGTGGCAGTCTTGTTATCATCAAAGATAATCCGCTGAACGAACGTGTTGTCGAAGACCGCGAGATTAGGACGACTGAGAACAGGGTCCAGGTAGGCGGTCTCGGAAGTTGCCCTGGTAGCCTCTGGAGACTTGATGGTGTAGAGGTGCCATGACCAGCCTAGATTGTTGCCATCCACAAAGGCTGGCACTTGAGGGATCCCGATGGCCTTGAGTCCCAAAGCAACCCAGGTACTCCAAGACTGTACGTAGGCTCCGAAAGTAACAGGGAGTAGTCCACTGGTGGCCACATTTGCTGCTGCGATCGAGGGGGTAGCATTGGCTGAACGGGCACCAGCTTTCGGTGCCGTAAACTTCATGGCTTTGTGATAGTATTGCAACATGGATTCATATGTGTAAGATTGATCAGCGACATCATCGGCCCATTTCTGATGAGAGCCTTTGCTGGCAAATCCATAACTCATGAAGTTCAAAACGGAACTGCCACCGAGCTACAAAGAGCGGAAGCCAGTCATTAGCATGATGTTCGCCTACGTATCGACGGGAGACCTCAAGGTAGGGTAGATGGGATTTGGAAAGATGAAGGTGAAGACCGGCCACCAAGAAATTCATGGTCGCTCCATGAGTTAGTGAGTAGGAAAGGCTTTGCTCACCGCTTTACCTCGCGTATAAGAGGGCGCTCTATTCGCAAGAGCCTATTGTGAAAAAAAGTCGTCAGTCCGTCAGTCTAAATTGTGAGTTACTCCTTGTTCGCATACCTTCTGAGGGGTGACTTTGAAGCCCCAGTCAATATTCAGGCTCTCTGCAGCCACATACAGCGCCCCAGCGTCGCCTGGCACCTGCGACAGGTTTCCTACGGCCACCTCTGGCCTCGTCCCGGCCTCTATAACCGCGACTTTGATGTTGGCATCCTCCGTGAGCCTGCTTGCGAGGACCAGGCCAGCAGTACCTCCACCCACGATGACATAGTCAAACGTTCTCAAGGAAGTGTCAGCTAAGACAACATGCGTGCCGCTTTGAAGCAGCAGAAGCAGCGTCGAGAGCAGGACCGAGTGGCTGGGTAGCAGTGAGAAGTGCATCATGAATGAATGAACAAAGAGTGCTTACTGAAACCTGTAGGACGGGCAAGAGGTGAGCAAGAGCTCATTTTGTAGCTCATTCTCTATGATTTAAATTAAGCGATCCACGCTGTCTCAAAAAGCACTGACTTTCCTCTTCACAGTGCCTTCAATAGTTTCATGTCTTCAGAACCTTGTTGATACTTCAGAACCTTATAGATTCCTTGGATAAACAAACTTCAATAGTCGCCGCACGTGCTTGGGGAGGTACAGCGGTTAAGAATTGTCCCTAGTCGACTAGGATCTTAAGGCTCTTATCTAAGTAGAGTGAGTAATACTATCAGAACGTAACGCACCGACTTGATCGTACCAAGTTGATTCTATTATCTGTTTAATATCGATCAAGGAAAGTCTCGAGACACACAGAAGCCCCCTATTCGACTAGGGGCAATACTTAACCGCTGTACCTCCGTACTGTACGAAAGCGGGTTGATTTTGGGTCTCTCCCTCCCATTTCGAGCAGCGAGGCTATCGTCCCAATCAACAATCAAGAGTTTAAGGTTTTTCTCCATAAGTTAAAGAATAACTCATGGGGGATGGCGAGACCCACTGTCAACACCCTTCCTTACTAACTTTACCCGGTGTCGACCCCAAGCAAGGATCTGAACCTTGAATATGGAACCCAGCAGCACGGCTGTGGGAATACCGATTTTACTGACCTCAGTTATCAAGGGGTCGCTTTTCTAGGGGGGGTTTTTTGGCCGCTCAGTAGCCTTGTATTCCTACCGTGGTATTTCTACCAAGCTCAGGATCACAAGAACTTCATTATTGTTTGTAACTATGCCTGCGGTATGATAATTTTACACTACATCAGATAAACCTACATATGTATTTACTGGACTTTAAATTGCGCGTCGTCCTTGCTTTTCCAACTTTTTGTCTTGGAAAGTTTGCCTTGCTACTTGTACGAAGTGTTATCCACTACAATGCTAGCGTGCTTGATGGCTGAAGTCAGTTAATTCGGTATCATACTTTCATTCGGGTGCATCCGTAGCCAGCCCCGAGCCCCTGGCAAGCCATGATGATCAATTGTTGTGAATTACTGTGATATGACACGCGAAAGCACCGAGGCACCCTTCATCGTTATCACTGGTATCATGATAATTATTGTTATCATCAAACAGCTCCTCCTGAAACCATCACGAACCCTGTTACTATTGACAACCTTCCTTCGCTTATTAGCCTTCCCTTTGAAATAAACATTTTTTCTGTTCTTTCTCTCGCATCAACTAGCACAGCAACCATCAATCCATCAATCAATGTCCACCTCCACATCATCAAAACTCCCACCACCTCTTGCGAACATCAATATCCCAGAGTCATCCTCCACGGTCGATGTAAGTGTGATCGATACGTATGTTACTACCATTTGGCCTTCTTTCATTCACATTATACTTTATGGGCCTGAATAACTGAAACAATAGCTTTTAACATACAGAAACACAACCGTTCACTTGAATCCGGAGCTATTCTGGCGACCAAAAGTCGACGGCTTCACCGGCCTACACGCGCCCATCTATTGCTTCCTGGTCTCCAACAAGCGGACCGGCGAGAATGTGCTTTTCGACCTTGGCACAAGACCAGACTGGCGCAACTATGCCCCCAAAACCGTTTCTCTGATATCGGCCACCACGATTGTAACCCCAGGAACGGACGTGTCCACGATGCTGGACGAGGCGGTCGAGCGCGGTCAAAGCAATGTTCGTAGCAACGACATCTCGGCCGTCATCTGGTCGCACAATCACTTCGATCACATCGGCGACGTGACCCGGTTCCCCAGAACCACAGCGCTGGTAATCGGTCCCAACGTTCGTGATGCGACCTGGCCGGGCTGGCCCACGCGCGCCGACGCCATGGTTCTCGACGCCGATATCGAGGGCCGTGAGGCTCGTGAAATCGCCTTTGATAGCGGCCTGAAGGTTGGCCGATTCGACGCTTTTGACTATTTTGGCGACGGTTCTTTTTACCTCCTCGATGGGCCCGGGCATGCCATCGGGCATCTTTGCGCCCTGGCACGAACCACTGGCGCTCATGAAGATGGAGGATCATCTTTTATATTCATGGGTGCCGATGCCTGTCATCATGTTGGTGTCCTACGACCTAGTGCGTATCATGCCCTTCCCTCTAGCGAAAAGCTTCAACATCTTTTGGGCGAGAATTCAGGACTCTGTCCCGGTCTCCTACTGGATTCGTGCCTTTCAAGCAAGTCAGATCCTTTTTTCACTGTGGCTGCTCCAAGTCCACTCTTTCCAGACAAGGATGCGTCCTTCGACACAGTGAGCAAGATACAGGAGCTGGACGGCCTGGAGAGTGTGTTTGTGGTCATGGCTCATGATTCTTCAATACGCGAAACAATCCCGTTGTTTCCCAAGAAAATCAACAGCTGGAAGATGTCTGGAGTAAAGGGTGACACCCGTTGGGCCTTTTGTCGGGATCTACATAACCCTCAAACATGACATGTTTTTAGATTTATAGCAATGGAATTGCAAAATCATCGTCCAAACTCGATTCGTAATTGTTTATGCGTGTAAAGGGCTACGTCACGAAGTTGTTATACTCAGTTCCGTGATTACAGGGCGCCCCATTTCTGATTGAAGCAATTCGAAATACCCAGTCTGCTGCTTTACTTGGATGCTGCGAAGGTTAAGTATGTATTGGATCTGTTACCTCCGATTGACTAATATCTGCAATTGGCCAATCGTATCTCCTATTAGCTAAGATTTTCTCCGATACAGATCAATTCGAATCGAAGACTCCGATCAGTGTATAATTGTTAGGATACAGTAAAATGAAATTATAATAAAAGTAGCTCGTAAGGTGGCTAGACTACCGCACGGAGGCATTCGAGTAAACAAAAAAAGTCCGACTTATATCATCAAGGAATATCACGTCCTTAAATCTAACATGATAGATACTTAAGGGTATTCAATCCAATTCTCCCCCTCTTCTTATAGTTTTTGATTATCATACTATTACCTATAGTCATTTCAACTTCTTCTGATCACTACTTCTCCAAAAAATAACTAGGTATTAACATCATAAGCATCCGATTGCCTAGCTAGAGTCTCCGATTCCCATTCGCTGAAATTCTTAGCTGATAGGAGATAAATTAATCTCTCATTGGCTAATTATAGATATTGGTCAGTAGGTGGTAATAAATCAGACTAATCATCATTGAATCGCAGAATATCAATCACACCTTGGAGGCCTTTCTCTCTTAACAAAATGGAAGTAATTCAAGCTCAAAAGGCGGTGATTGACATGGGGAACGTTTGGAACAGCACGCGCTTGTCAGACAATTTGTTCAGAGGACAGTATAGATGTGGCTTTTCTGTAGCTAAATGTAGCATACGACGCTGATTCCTGAGCAAGATTTTCAGAACACATTTAGAATCCCAACGAGCCTGCCATGCCCATGATCATTTGTTTGGTATAAACTCTCGCCGCAACGGAAAACAGAACACAATCTAACTTCTAAGTCAGAGTAGTATTATGGAACAAGATTGCTCTCCAGAAGTCCCATCGACTTGAAATGGATGGTAAATAAATGTATACCATAGTACAACAATATCAACCAATACGACACGATAAGGTGACCCTGTCGAATTTATTGTTATGTTAGGAGTGTTTAATTACATACATATACGTAAGCGCATACAACCCGAAGTAATGTGCGGATTCGGTATACAAGACTCGAATATAGAATCTCTACATGAATCTCAAGCGAGTTGTTCTACGACACGAATTTTGAAGAGATTTTCCACCTCGTGAATAACACAGTAAGATATCTTCAGTCACAGTCTCAACTCTCAAGACTTTCAAACTCAGACCACATCGTCCAAATTCGTATATTTATGTCCTCGAACTCCGTCTATACAAGGATGTCTGAAAGAACAGGTTGAACCCACCTTGAATATGGATGCTCCGTTTGCGAGCTTTTGAAAATGTAGGTGCCATGGTTATGTATACATCCCATGGAGGCGCTAAGTTCAGCTCTGGATAAAAGAGAGGCAGGGAAAGGAGGGGGGATTGAAGGGATTTAGAGGAGACAGGATGTCAGGGAAAGTTATACAGGCCACTGATCACCACCACTCTGTACGCCGAGATCTTGCAAAGTATCTGATTTTCAGAAGCTTGGTCTGAGATTGACTGCGGGCAGCAAAAACGAGAGAACGAGAGAATAATATATCGTATTGGAAATACCGAATGAAACGACTGGAGACTAATGCGCAAGCGCTCGACATTCGAGGATGATCTGTCACCTGTTTATTCGTGCAGGCAGTAAGAACACCTAATAGCATCACTCCGGTCAGAGCTGTGATGCCCCCTATCCTAATTGCTCTCCCTCCCCGTTATGTCCATCCACATTTCGCTTTACATCCAAAGAATGTTGCATTGGCTCTTCCACGGTTTTCTCGGATCTACAAGTTGGAAATCATATTTTTGGAATACCAGTGTAGAGCAATCTGCATTGATGAATGGACCTTCAGCCGAGGCTAAACGACTCCAATGTTTAGCAAGTGACATACAACAAAAAAACATGCAATACCTACACATAGATGCTATAATCAAGTTACATTCCCTACTCGAATATCTGTAGCCTTTCAAAACTTTTGTATCCCTGTCAATTATCTCTCACGGAGACTCGCATTGGAAGCCCATCCTGCTGGTGTTAGCCATAAGTCCCGGTGAAGATATTTCATGTGATACAAAAAACATTTAATGAAAGGAGTATACTGACTTTTGGCTTTGCACTTAGTATTACCTGCTGGTAAGCCCTTCCTCCAAACCCTGGAATATTGAGACCATGCTCCTTGAAAACGGCTTCAAAGGTAAAGAATCTCACGGTCATAGCTGCCAAAACCCTGGCTTCGATGGTGACCAGCTGCTGCCCAATACAAGACCTCAAGCCCTTACCGAATATCTGCCACGAATCCATAGAATGCGTTTCGGGTTGCAAGAACCGATCGGGGTCGAATTCGTGAGGCCGCTGCCAGGTGTGGGAGTCGTAGTGCATGGCAGCAGCTAGGTTGCACACAATCTGCGTATCTGCAGGGTATTTGCGGCCATCGTATTCAAGCGTTGCTCCAGGAGTTCCCTTGCGTATTGTGAATCCTGCTGGGTGCAAGCGTAGGACTTCCTTGATAAGAGCACTTGTAAGCGAAAGTTGGTTCACCAAACTTGGGTTCTTGCCAAGTGAGTTAACCGTTGCTTCAAGCGAGGTGCCGAAGACAGAATCATGTTCCTGTCGTACACGGGCCAAGAAGTCAGGGTTGATCGAGAGGTAGTAAAACATGTACTATGATAATAGAAGTCAGCATAGTCCTTGGTGGGTCAGCGCTGATTCAGATCCATTTACCGTCATAAGGCTAGCTGTCGTATCATGGCCAGCAAGAAAGAAAGTCTTTGCGCTGCTTACGCATTAGCGGACATCACACGAATTGTGAGGCTAAATTTACTTGTTCAAAGCCATATCCAAGAATCTTTCATCCTGATGCGCTCTCACCGTTGACCCGTGTTCTTTGCGGTATCCTTTCAGTGCTAGGTCCAGAATGCTCTTATCAATCCCATCATCTTTCTTCTGTCGGTACTTCTCCCTGATAACATTGCGGAGCTCATTATCCAGGTTTCTTGTGTGATATCGCATCATAATCTTGCTTAAGATTCTCTTCCACTGATAAAAGACAATCAGCAGTGCACAACTAGATAGTTGTGAGACGGGGTGTGGTTGTCAGCTCTAAGATGTGCCAAGAGAGGCAAAAAAGAGCTCGGAGGTCACTAATACTTGATGACAACTTACCAATGGTGACGAGAACGAGGCTGTCCAGCTTGTTGCGCTCGAGAAACTGCTCAGTACAGAACTATGTCCCGTCTGTGATTTCAGTCGAATGTCCCCCACTGTACGTCCGATGAAATCGATCGCCAATTTCGTAGTCGCGTCATTCATTGAAAACACTGTCCCTGATGCAGCATTTTGGGTGAGCTTGTCGCAAAAGACCATGGTCTCTTCAATCATGCTTGGTATCAGGCTTAACATATGGCTCATACTGAACGCTGGTGTGAACCATTTTCTCTGACGAGCCCATTCTGCTCCTTCAGAGGAAAATACACTATTAGAGCCTACAATAGGGCCAAGAGAAGCTTTAACAAGCGGATGTCGTACGAAATTGGTTGTTGTTTGAGTTTGTAGCGAGACAGCAGGGTCGGTCATGAAAAGCATTGGTTCCGCAAACGGATACAAGTCCACATAGAAAAGTCCTTTGAGCTTGTTTTCAAACGCCATCTCGGTAAACATAATTTGAGGGTGAGCATCAGCAGGATAGCGCTTTTTTGCTTCGGTCATTGTCTTGAGATTTCCCCAGAGCATCGAGTGTGGCGGCGTAGGCTTCAGAGAATTAGCAATCTAACCTGGAGCAAACGCCGTCTCTTAGATACACACGAGTTTACTGTAGAGCCGTCGATGTTTGATGAATTTGTACACGAAAGACAAAATGTAGAGGCCGAGGAGGCCAAAGGAAAGCTTTCCCCAGTTATCGTGAAGGACGCTCGAGACCGCCATGTTGACGCTATCGTGTTGGCGCAGATATATTGGCGCTGATTTGTTGGAGGACAGACCGTCATTTTTGTAATTGTAGCGAGTAGTGGACGAGAAGATTTATTCTCTTGTGTGTATTCTGTCGATCCTTTGGTTCAAGTGATACTTTCCGACTTTCGGTAGTTGCGGTGATACCTTCGGATGTTGCGAGTCAATGAAGGATCGTCACTCAAAAGCTTGTTTCGATTACACGGCATTGTAATACTTCGTACAGATTGTAAAGATCAAGCATTCGTTATCTATGCTATATGGCCCCAGAATATACTGCTTTCAGAAAAAGTTTGAGAAAGCGCAATAGCTGATTAGCTAATGCCCCTTATACAGTGGGATATTCTAGTACTACGCACAGACAACAAAGAGTTGATCTTTCGGGCCTGTAACAAGTATGTCTTCAAGGGGCGATTGCACGCATACGCAGAGACCCCGTGTACTTCGGATAATATTGAATTTTCTCCTTCTACGATCATCATGCACAAGGTGGAGGCTGAAGCACATTGGCTTTGGCCCACTTACTCGGGGCCGGCCAGAAACACTTATGCCCGAAAGTTAAAAGTCATGGTCCATAAGTCATAAGTCAAGTAGTCAGAATAGATCACTACAACGACATAGACCTAGAAACCAAGAGACGTCAAATTTTGATTGTACGTACCAGGCAGATTTAGCAGCAATGACATTACCAACCAACGGCCAAGGTAGTGAGGAGCTCCTCAAGACTCTCAAGGGCATTAACGCGGAATCTTTTGGCAATGATGCAGACCGCTCCCGGGCTATTGTTGAAGTTTATGCCTTACTTTCTCGCCTGGAGACACCTTGGGAGTCCATCGCTAGATTGTGTATGGGTCAGGTAAATCCACTCCTCTTGTCCTCTTATCTTCTGAGAAAGGATCTGAAACTGAAGCTGTTGCAGCCAGCGTTAGGCGCCGCTTTGAAAATCGGAAAAGATCTTCAGCTCTATGAGAAGTGGCATGAGCGTGGTGATGAGGCCATGACGAGCGAGCAGCTTGCGAAGATTGTGCCCTGTGATCTCTCCCTCCTTGGTTAGTTGACTCGAACTCAGAAAGGAAATTTACACAAATACCAAAAGAGATAGAGGGAGGACAATCTGGTTAGAAACTAAACATCCTGATTGGTCTAGTCCGCCTCCTTCGACACTTAGCAGCAAATCACATGCTTGAGGAAGTCTCGATTGGAGTTTTCAAACCGACAAAGTTCACTCTTGCTCTACTCCAACCAGCCTTTGGAGAATGGATCAACCACCTGTATGTATCCAAGCACACCTCATCCCATATAGAGCCCGATTAACAAGAGTTTTAGTTACGATGCGACTATTCCCTGCTTTTTCAAGTTGCCCGAGTATTTGGCTGAGACTGGCTATAAGAATCCCGTGGATCCCAACAACGGGGTCTTCCAGTACACCAAGGGCTGGAAAGGAGACATGTTCCATTACTACGAGGCTCATCCAAGAGAAGGGGAATCTTTCAATCACGTTATGGGTGGTGTGATGGCCAACCAAGCTGGATGGCTAGAGATATTTCCGCATGAAACTCTGCTCAACACCGACGCTGATGTCCCTCTCTTAGTAGATGTGGGAGGGAATATTGGCCACGACATAGAGAGATTCCGCCAGGCGCATCCCGAGACAGCTGCGCGTCTATATTTGCAAGATCGGCCAGAAGTAGTAAAGCTTGCTAAGTGTCCGGAGTCCGTCAACAGGGTTGGCTATGATTTCTTTACACCCCAACCGATCAAAGGTATGTCATATTTTACTCGAACAAGGCGAGATATATTTTAAATCATCTAACGATTTAACACAGGAGCTCGGGCATACTATCTGCACGGTGTCCTTCATGATTGGTCTGACGAGCCAGCTCTCAAGATTCTACAAATGCAGAAAGACGCCATGAAACCTGGATATAGCAGGCTTCTGATACACGACCATATTGCCCCCGAATCCTTGGCACATCCTCACACTACGGCTTATGACCTTACAATGATGGTGATGGTGGCTGGCGAGGAGAGAACTGAGGCGCATTGGCGCGAGCTGCTGAGGACCGCTGGCTACCGTGTTGTAAAGATCTGGTCATCCCCACTTACTGTACAAGGCATTATTGAGGCCGAGCTTGCCAACTAGAACAGACATCTTGGAAACAGATAGATGTGGATCAACTCATTGAGGCAAATCGCAGGGACGGAACTTTTGCTTCATTCATTCATTTCTTTAGGAGCTTAATCCCCCTTGCTTTGGGGCTGAAATCGCGTTGTTCCGCTGCTATTGAATTTGTGACCGATATCTTCATGCACTACTGTGACGACGCTAGTATCACACACTTTACTAGAATTATAAATCGAGGTGATATGATAGTGAGAATAGACGAAGGACATTCGGTGCTATGAGGTTTTCATACATAAATGTGGAGATAATAAAGAGAAGTAATCAGGTATTCGCAGCATTGCTAGTCAATTTTGAGTTGACTAATGCTCATCATTGTTGCGAAACACAATTGCTGCCAAATGAAACAAGCATATATTAATGTCTATCTCTTCTTGATATAGCAATCCATATCCCACTGCCTTACGAACCAGCTATTCCTCGTCTTCCATTCCTTATCCACTCCCCCACAAAGCTCGAATTCGAGTTCCCGAAACATCGTTGGCACCAGCTTATTCATCTCCAGATAGCTGATATGTTTCCCCATACAAGCTCGTGACCCATATCCAAATGGCAACCACGCCCTTTCCATAGCCGCGATGCGTTCTTTGTGATCACTCTCTGATTCATCATCACGCTTCAACCAACGCTCTGGCTTGAACGCCGTTGGATCCGCTTCGAATATGGGATCCTGATGCAGAACCCATGCGTTCATACTTACCTGCACGCCCTGTGGAATGATAGTCCCATCATCCAGTAAGAGCCCGCTTGGAGGAACATCACGCTCAATCCCAAATCCCACGGGTGGATGTATGCGTAGCGCTTCCTGGACCACGGCTGCAGTATATGGTAGCTTTTGCGACTCTTCCCAAGTCACGGGGGAACTGAGTTCGCTGCTATCCAGCTCCTCTAGAAGCTTCTTCTGGACGTCGGGATGGCGGAGAACCATGTAAACTATGGTCCGCAGCACTATGGCTATCGTATCCGAGCCGGCCATGATGTTACTCGTCGTGTAAATCCCAACTGTCCGGTCATCAACTGTGTCGGGATACTTCTTCTTGGCCTCTAGAAAGCGATCGATAAAAAGACTAGCTCCGGAACGTTTGCCCTCTTTCTCGAGGATCTTGAGCTCGTCGGCGCGCTCCTTGACCAGCCGGCTCGCGAAGATGAAGAAGCCGGAGCTCTTTGGTTTGAATAGGCTCACGAGTGGGTTCTTCTCGAAGAGCCAGTCAACCCACGGCATTTGCGATCGCTAGAGAAAGATCTCAGGAATGTCCAGGTAGTATCGCAAACTCACATGTAGTTTGCGAAGCGGTAGGGTTTTTTTTGCTTACCGGCGCGATACGATCCAACCGTGCATCGAGAGTGTGAATCATGTTATTTACATCGATTCCTTGATCTAGAAATCCAAGTGACTGACCCATCGTCATCTCGGCGATAGCATCGAATGCGACTATTTCAGAAGTGTTACAACTGAATTTCCAGCTATGGCTTTGATCAAGTGGAGTAACTCACAGTACTGGAACCATGAGCCGAGATCACATGGTACTCTCTCCTTGGTATCAAACTCTTCAATAAGCCTTTGCACGAATTTGACAATGCAGGAATCCACAATGGGTTCATATTCTATCATATTGGCACGGCCATAAGCAGCTGCAACCGGCTGTTTGATACTAACATGGAATTGATGATCACGCGAGGTGAAGAGGTTGTAGCCAATTGTGTTCTGGACCTTCCCTTGAAAGGGATTGTAGAATGCGCTCTAGGGTCCGAGATTAACAAGATTACTCTGCTCTCATCTCAACTGCTACATTACCTTGTGAAACCCACGGCCTGGCCCATATATCTTTGGGATATATGATGGAGCCGCGAAACTGAGTGTTGTTGGTCCGATGCGCACAATCGGACCGTATTTTTGATGCAACTCAATGGCTTTGAGGTGTGATGTTCCGGTAGCTGCGCTGCGAAAGCGCCATAAATCGCAAAACTTTGCCAAGAAAGGGCCGGGAAATTTATGGAGCGGGTGAAAGAGTCCATAGTAGACACCATACACAGTTGCAAAAGTTGCCAGTGATATCGAAAATGATAGCAAATTTGGACTCAAATTTGGAGAGTCCAAGAATTGCGTCAGATGGAATGAGGAGCTCATATTCGATATGTTGTTTCTTCCCCTTCTGTCTCTGTCGCACCTGATTCGAAAGGGAAGCGAGTCGTCGGTTTCCAGTGAGCGAAAGTCAATACTGGATGTTTGTTCACATGAAAAATGACTATCACTTCTTAGTAACAGACCATGTGATAAACAGTTGACTAAGTCACCTACCTACTGAGTGAGTACTTCTTCCCACGTGAAGGATCGATCCAGGCCATTACTCGGTCTCGCTCAAATAAGGTTTCACCGAGTAATGGTTCCGCAGTGCTGATATCTTTAACTCCACTATTTTTGACAGGGACACTAGTCAAACCTCATCAGGGAGCTGTCACCGGATGTAACCTTATCTGATACGCCTTCTGGTCAAAAGACACTTTCTGGTGAGGTCTGTCTGTGGCTTGGTGTTTTACCCGGATTGGATTCCCTATCGAAGTTTGGAAACCATGAGTATTTGATACGGAATGTAATGAACGTGGCGGTGGACTTCTAATGTTCGATTTCTCTGATTTCTGGCGATCCCTCTGTGTTTGGTGTAATCTTTTAGTGGGATGCTTTGGCTTGGTTGGCTGTGTACGCGGGGGTAGAGGGGACTGATTGATTGACTGAGTGACGGACGGACTTGAATCCCCGAGAACGCGTATACTTTCGTCTACGGATGAAAGTCAAAAAGTATTCCAATCCCAACCTTCCAGATACTGGACCTATCGAATGAAGGCATTGTTACAGATGTAATGTCAGCTAGTATCTCATCAGTAGCAGACTTACGCCGCGCTTAGGTTCATACATAATTGCGCAATTTTTTGCGTTTCTGCATCTTCTTGATTCAATAGAATTCAAATAAATGTAGCAAAAGCAATTTGGGTTTCGCACGAAGCGTCCGGAAAGAGTTTGTTATCTTGAACTTTGGATAAAAGTGTGGTTACCAAACTAGTCCCAAGTAAAGTCAAGTGAGGTGGCGGGAAGTATAAGGGCTTGCCAACATCCAAAGCGAAAACAGAAAAGGTAGACGCGGTGCACCTCTATGTCCTCGACGAATATCCAGGTGGATGTCAAGGAACCTAGCACTCCACAAAACAATCGAATCGTCAACCCTTTCAGACAGTATGAATCAGGGACAGATGAATATTGACACGTCCATTGTCTCCCAATTCCGAGGAACATGAGCTGATCTCCGATCCTCATATCCTGACCTCCGAGCCCTTTTCGACTCTTCATCGCTCTCTCGGTCCCATGGCGCAGCAGGGACATCACAGTCGTATCCACTTCCCACCACATCAGAGACATACCTTCTCACCTCCTGCCGTGCCTCCTGGCAGAGCTAGAACCAGGAATATTCATGACATGGATCTCTAGATGAGGAACCCGAGTTCAGAGATAGCTGGTTTCCGTCTCTCTCTCTCGGTAGCGATCTTCAATTCACCAGGGAGTAAGACAATGTCTATCAACACAATCTAATACGAGCCCTACCACGGGCATATGTCCAATCGTCTGATCAGGGTCCATCTAGATGTGGAGGAGAATATGCTAGTAGCAAGCACAATTTGGGGTATGAGTGGATTTATTTATCCTGGTTGATTGTGTCCATTATTACTTACTGATCTCCCAGTCATCACCTGCTCCCGGGCCAGTTAGCGTACCGCTTTCCTCCTCTTTGCCCCGTAGGTCTTTTTCACCCCCTCTCTCTCCGTACAGATCTACTATCTTTCTCTTTCTCCGTGGGTCTGAACCTGACAGGGCTTACATCAAAGGTCAATTCTAACAAAAGATGCTCTGGGCGTCCACTGTGGACAGGTTCAGACCCACGGAGAAGACGAGTACTTGTCCCGGTTCGAGTGAGGCCATTAACCCAATTGACCATCTGATCGCCCTGTGTGTCGGTGCCTTATCTTCAACAGTGCTGATGATTGTCACCGTCAACCCACGTGTGCTCCCAACCAAGTCGTCACCTCCACATCTTGGATTGATGGGTGGCGTTCTGAGGGTATCATATGTATGTATTTCCAGAAAGAAGTATTGCTTCTGGATTATAGATTCTTGGATTGTCCCCAAGCTCTATCTACACGTCTCTACTCATAACTTCTTCGGCTTCATATTGACTGTGTAGGGCGTCCCTGTGGTGGCCAGTCCAGCCATAAGCTTTTCTAATTCGGATACGGTGCACTCCACGTAGACGGTCACCTCGTACGTGGGCAAGGCATGGCCCGGGCCCTGTGTGTGATGGCCATCTTTTGAAAAACTAGACAAGGATGTAGGGGAATTTGAATAGCCACGCTCTGTTTCGATTGTGTTGTCACCGCAAGCAGGTAGGCCAGCTATCGGCTTGGGGACGGGGTTATATTCGACGAGTCCGCAATCCATAATATCTTCACCTACGCTCGGGTTAGCAAATTATGGGAATCTGTCTGGAAGACTTGTGGAGACTTACTCATATTCATGCTACCCCGAGACTGCATAGGACTATTTTCATTGAACTCTGATGGTAGGCCGAGTGAGTTGTGATCAAAGTATGTGCTCTCACATGGGGTCAAATAAAACGTATCATGCATCCAGCCTCCCGTACAGAGATGTGCCAAATCGTGGTGCGAAGTATCAGGGCAGACAAGGCCGTAGTCATTGCTGGTACCGGTACCGAAGTTGATCACGGGCTCCGGCGGTGGTGAAGGTCCAAATCGATCTCTCAATTGAGTATCGGGAGGAGCCACAACACCTCTGTTTGCTTCTACCCTGCGATCAGGTATACGCGAGAGGTCGGGAGGGGCGTAATCTTCATCGTCATCCTCGCCGCCCTCATCCTCATCATCCCAACCGTACTCATTTTCGTCCTCTTCCTCAGCATTTGCTCCCCGGCGAAAATCCCAATAGCCCATATCTGGAGTCTTTTGATTCGAGCCCTGTTCTTGGCTCCTCGTCGTCCTGGGGCTGCCTTCGGTAGCTGGAGGAGACTTGAGCATCTTTCCACAAGTATTGTTGTGGACCTTCTTGCTATTCTCATTTCTTAGCCGCAGAGCAGAATAGCGATTTTTGAGTGCAAGCGTGGTCCTTTTCTGAGGGTGCATTGACGCAATCGTCGTCCAGTTAGTGCCATTGGAAAGAACGGCGCGAAGTAACAACTCGTCCTGCGGAATGTTAGAAAGTTTTTCAAATGTCATTATTTTAGTGTCACATGAAGCCGTCACATGAAGCCGGAGGAGAGGCAATAGGAAGGTCTTTCTCACCTCTTTTGCGGTCCAGTCACGGTGGTTGATATCCGGGTCCAGCACATGATTCCAGTGACTTAAACATTGATCGGAGTTTCTCGACCCGACCGCGAGGGAGACTTGACTCCAATTTGTACCGTGCTTCTGCACCGCTTCAATCAACCTTTCGTCCTCATTCTCGCTCCAAGGACCCTTGGCAGGGCCGTCAGCAAGACTATTCCACCAACGGCGGCGGCAGTCCTTATTAGACCTCCCCGGGACGGACTTGGCCAGCTCACGCCAGAGAAGTGGGCGATTTTGGGCTGAGGCTATACTCTGTCAGTTGTCTGTTCTGGCTTTTTTTCCTGTCTACAGAAGACTAGAAGTCTAGAAGTTTAGAAGTCTACAACTCCAAGTTCGGTGCCCAGGACTAGATATAGCATACCATTTTTCACTGCTGTGCGCAAGAGTTCGTCTTCGGCTAGCGTCCAGTTGCGTCTAGTTCGGGCCATAGTGTCGAGAATGCAAAGTGTTAAGGTGGTTGAAGTTAGATTATTCTCGAAGGCTACCGCTTACATATTATACTTCCAAAGTTATACTTCCAAAGAAGCTTACTTCTAAAGTAAGCTGACTTTTCAATATGCAAAGAATACACGTTCCTTTCTCTACCTGACTCAGTTATCAAGAAGTTGCATGTTTGCATGCCTGACTCGGTAAGCCGAAGTTGGTTACGATTGTAACCCGCTCTCCGAATATTACAGTTTCCCTCCCCCCTCCCCCCTTCCCCCTCCAGGCGCCATTGTTGAATGCAAGATGGTGCAAGATAAGGGTGTGGCGTTTCTGTAAATTATTCCGATGTTCAATGCTCGCAACTTGGTTGGTTCGTTATTGAATCCCTGACAGCTGTTTACGTTTACCAGGAGCCCGGGGACGTACTGCATGGCAGAGACTTTGAGATCGATTCGAGAGATTCGTATATCAGAGTTTATAGAATCTTGTTTTTGAATAGTCCCTTGCAGCCAATCCACTAAGGGACTCTTCAGCCAGTCGTCTCCGCCGAATGAACATTGAGACAGGGGCCGGGGGCTGCATATTCCACTTCCCTGGCTTCCGTTGGCAGCCTCCGAGACTCCAAGAAAAAGCTTAAATGGCTTCCAGCAGGTGACTACCGAATCCTCGTGCAGAACACCATTATAGTCGACGTACCTTCCGTACTTCCGTAGCAAGGGATCAATCATTCGACGAGTAATGAAATGATTAGAGTGACTATCCATCGCAAGAATCACTTTCAAAACATCTCGATCTTGGACCCGTTGTTGAGGCATCTCCTATTTTCTTATAAAAGCATTTATCATAGTACCGTGGGACAACATGTGAAGTATCCATGTTATTTTGTGCCTTGTCCATAGCCAAATCCTTTTGACCGGCAAGAGCACCGTTTGGAGGGGAGAGGTAGGAATTGGAAAGCGGACTATCCGAAGGCTGGCCCTATTATTCAGGGATATAAAAAGCATAATACCGCCGCTAGATCGTCGAGTAAGCTTCGGGGAAACACTGGCACCTGGTCTACAGGTCTCAGCCGCGCACACCTAAATCGAGACGTGCAATGCAGCAGCAGAACGATAGCTCAATAAGCACCTGCACAAGTCTGGATCTCACAAAAATCATACCTGGGATGGATAAAATCGCTGTTTGCGAGTAGAGTAGCACAGACAGAACTACTCTTTGCAGTTTGGATTCGCGGTTCATCTCAATGTCGCGTCTATGGAGGGGTCTTTCGTTTGTTCTCTACCTTCTTGCCTGTCTGGCGTGTGAATAAAACCGTAGATCGGATGGCTGGGCAGAATCATACCAGTGTGAGTGCCACCTTGTTGTTGCCAGTCGAGTCCAAGGGATACGGCCTGAAAGCGCAGTCCGTGGGGTTCCCGTCAGCGACGTCGAAAGAGACATCCGAAATGTCTAATTAAATGCTTATCAGGTATACGGCCCGTCCCATATGGCTTGGAGTCTATCGTTGGTTCGCAGTGGCGTCCGGCACTTCAGAATACTTGATTCCGGCCAAGTTACTCGGTTCCGTATCCACTGTAACTGGGCATTCACTTGCGCATTTGAGCATTTCGTGATATAGCAACCGCTAAATGTCTAATTGGAGGAGGGGGTAATTTTTTTTGCTTCCACTACAACCACCATGTTTTCACAACTTTTGCCGTTGGGACAGCTCTCTAGCTCGATAAATCCCATTCACGTACTTGTTTCATTAGTTCTCATTATCATCGGATCACTCTCCCTAAGAAGAGCAAAATATGGAAAAATTCCGAAAGTCAATAGCAGGGAAACCTTTGAATTTTCCAAGGGTCGAGTGAAACAGGAATTTCTGAGGAATGCCAGAAAGCTGATCGAGGGTGGATTGCAGGTAATGGATGATTTTCTTTGCCCTATTATGATAGCGTGTACGGCAATTCCCATAGATACTGACCCGGAACGATGGTACTAGATGTCTCGAGTCTTCCGGATCGAAACAGAAAGTGGACCCCATGTTTACCTGTCACACGAGTTTGCACAGGAGATTCGGGACGATGAAAGACTGAGTCTCTCAAAGTATCTTGTGCAGGTAAGAGCACCATCATTCCGTTCATCGCGACTAAACTTCTAAATCTAACAGTCGCGGCGACTAGGAGTTATTGGTCAATATTCCCGGGTTAGAGCCCTTCCGCGAAGGAACGGTCATTGATGGTGTAATGCAAGATGCGGTGAGAATCAGACTGACGCAAACACTCGGTGAGCATAGACTTTGGTGCTTGCTTATATTTCAGAGGTTTTTATGCTAACTACTCCGGAGGTAAGCTTGCTGAGCCACTCGCTGAAGAAGCCGATGTTGCTTTTCAGAGAATCTGGGGCGAAAGTCCAGGTAAGTGAAAGTAGCCGCCAAAAACACTGCCAGATATACCTGACTTAAGCGACCATCTGCTAACTATCGGCCTTTCTTTTGACAGAATGGCGTGAGGTTGTCCTGAAGAAAACAATGGTGGACCTAATTGCACAGCTCTCTACTCGCGTCTTCCTGGCGGAGATGTGCCGCAACGAGGAGTGGCTGCAGCTCAGCGCCAACTATGCGTCGAATGCTTTCAGAGCAATCACCCAGTTACGAGTGTGGCCCATTTCTCTAAGACCTTTCGTTCACTGGTTCATGCCTTCTTTCAAGCGTGTGCGTGCCGATGTGAAGCACAGTCGTCAGATGATCCGTCCAGTGCTGGCGGCGAGGAAAGTCGAGAAGGAGCAAGCGATCAAGGACGGGAAGCAGCCGCGCAAGTATAATGATGCTTGTGAATGGATGGAAGAGGTGGCCAAGGGACGCCCGTATGATCCAAGTGTTGTCCAGCTTACTTTCTCCTTTTCAGCCATCCACACAACCGGGGATCTCATCACTCAACTACTCATCGATTTGTGCACACATCCCGAATACCTCGAGCCGTTACGGCAGGAAATTCGAAGTGTCGTCGGAAAACATGGGTGGACCAAGACGACCATATACAACCTGGCGTTGATGGACAGTTTCATCAAGGAGAGCCAACGGTTGAAGCCACCTGCTATGGGTGCGTTTTCTGTTCTGGTTATTTTTTGGCTACCTCCTTCTGTGCTTGCCTAACGCTCTTTGATGTTCCCAGCTGACTTATGATGCGTGCTACAGTTACGATGAACCGGACCGCCAGCGCCGACATACAACTGTCGGAAGGAACGAAACTGCCCAAGGGCTCTCGTATAGCTGTGTCGGCTGTTAACATGTGGGATCCCAAGATATATCCTGACCCGTCAAAATTCGATGGATACCGATTCTTGAATATGCGCAAAAACTCTGAGAACGGGAATGCCGCGCACTTTGTGACGATCGGTCCTAACCACTTGGCGTTTGGGCTGGGTAAACATGCTTGTCCTGGCCGTTTCTTCGTCGGCACAGAAGTGAAGGTTGCACTGTGCTTTCTTCTCCTCAGATACGATATGGAGTTGAGCGATGCGGAGAACTCGAAACCCATCATCAATGGACGGACTATGGCTGCGAATGTTTTTGCGAGGATAAGGATTCGTAGACGGGAGGAGGATGTTCCATTGATCCCGGTCGGACCCTTTTGAGGTCTTTACTTGATGGAGACTCATATCCAGAAGCTTTTCAGTACAATTGAGATACTTCAAATCTGGAACAAAGACTCGCAACAACCTTAAAATCGTGACAAGAAATCGTGTTAAATGAGGCTTCTCTACTTTTTTTGATACTCGTGAGCCCTACTAAATCAGCATGCGACAGATAAGCGAGGTACATTAACAGTCCTCATGTGAGAGGATGTAAACCTACGACTATCCAAAATACCTGATAAACTCACTCGAATGAGACAGCGACTCGACTTCCTCATACACGATTACTCACTCCTTTGCACATCCAAAACTTACAGGTCAGTCAGTTCTCGCATATATTCGATGTAGGTAGAAAGGCATGCATCTGAGTAGAGAAGTGTAGCAGACTTGCCATTAGCTTCAACTTCACATTATGGCCCTTGGATGATAGAGTTATCGATAAAAGGAAACGATGTCACACAATTTTAACAAGGGGACAAAACTGCCACATCTTTTTCTTCAAAAGAGATCTAATCTCTATACTTTTCTTTAAGACCTGATAAGTTGAGTCGTTTAGATGCCGGTAAGAAATCTGAAGAAGCTAATCTGATTTTACGGGTTCTAATCATTATATATAAATATTGCTACTATTTCTGAAAGCACGCTAGTAAAGCTTTAGTCCGCTTGAAGATATAGAGTCTTAGGCTGAGATCTGGGTTTTCAAAATTATCATTGAACAGAAGAATCGAAGAATTCCGAAGAAGGTATTTCATTCAACGTGTTAATTGTAGTAGTATAGCTACAGAATTCCTTAAAAAATAGGATAAGTAAAAATTTATTCGACTTAATTCCTTATTATCGAATTTCTCCTCAGGTTAAAATGACTTTTTCATTTGTTCCTATCTTACAGGCAAGTGCAGGAGCAAGAGAACTGTTCAGTGACTATCAAGTGACGTTTCCGGTTATGAATCGTGAAAAGAGGAATCACTAGGGCACGGGTCTCCAACGGTTCGTTCTAAAAAGGTCTCAAAAAATCCGAAACCTATTCTCCAGGGGAATAATTCGAGAGAAAAAGAACAGTCCTAGAATAGTACTGAATAGTAGATACGGGGTAAGGATAGTACTATGTTAATTGCCCTCCGTTGACCACCTTACATAATATCGCTACTAGTAGCTATACTTACCTAGGGTATACCTTTACTAAATCGACCGAACATTAACTCCTTTTAAGTACTACGTTAATGTTAATGAGCTAGCGTCGATACCGAAGTTAAATGTATAAATAAGTGTTTTTGCTCTAAGTATTCGATTAGGAAGGCACGAGGAGGCCTTGCCTTTAGGACCGTCAGAGGACCGTTCCCTAGTAGTTCCCTATTAAGAGGACTAAGCAAAGCAGGAGCCGTCTTGTGACCGTCACTTGATAGTTATTTTGCTATTCAAAACTATTCATATACCACTGCCTTTGCCTGTAAGGTAGTGTCGAGAACTTCTAAATAAGCTATATTACTATTCAAAGGACGGGGAACAAAATGGCATTTTCAGAATTGCTAGACTCCTCATAATGGTACTTTATCATTAAAAGAGAATAAACTATAGTCAAATTTTCTATAACACTTAACTTTTATAGCCTATATTTAAATAAATGTATTAGAGCTAATCTGATTATATAAACTCTTCTATATACAAATTAATTACTCCCGAAATTATAAGTCTGTAATGCAGAAGGGAAACTTGCCGCTTCCGAGGCATGAAGAAAAATATTGGAAAGATCGGAGCACATGGAAGGAACAATCGGATTCAAATTTCCCAACATTACGAGGAAAAGAATCGTAAGTGATTGAAAGATTGTGCTTGAGAATAAGTACCCGTCGAACAAATCGAACGCTGGCATACATTGATTTACGATAGTTTTCTTCGCTCACACCTTGTTCCAAGGAGTGATCTACCGACGAAGTATGATTGCTGCTGTACTTAGATGGAAAACGATTCTCAATTATTAATATAATATTCTACAGGTTGACGTTATATATATCTACTAAGAAAATCATACCCCTCCGTTACAGTCCCAACCAGAGCCTTGTTCTTTCGATACTCTCGATACAAATCAAACAAATGCGGCACCTGCTCGACAATTCGAAGTTCTGCATCGATTCCACAACCAGTCATCGCCTCCCATGTTCTCTGCGCCTGCTGCCACGGGATGAGGTCGTCCTCGCGGGGATGAATAATAAAAGTAGGTGTAGAGTATGAACCGTTCCGCACGTGTGCGAGCGGGCTCACGGCAATAATATCTGCTGAAGCTGGAGATGAGGGTTCGCTTCGGGTGCTTTTATCGAGTCCGTTCAAGAGGACATGCAGCGCGCGGCCGTGAGTGTTCATATACAATGCGAGTCGACTGCGTGGATCGGTGGGTGCGAGCCATCCACCCACGGAAGGCTTGGTAGGTGGAATATTGTAAGCGGTGATCGGGTGGTCGTTCACAGCCTCCCAGATGGTATCATCAAGATCATAGATGGAGTTTGAGTTTGAGTTTGGATCCGAGCTTAGACTTCCTGTAGAAGTATCTCTTGCGCCGACAAGCATATTAGGTTTGGTCCAGAAGACATCCTCGTAATCAGTTGGGCAGTAGAAAGCAAGGATAGCCTCGGGAGCTCGAATGCCTCTCGAGATACTTGTCCAAGCCAGCGTCATTGCCAAGTGGCCACCGGTGGACCATCCCACGCTCACGACTCTTTCACCGTCAACGCGGACATCTCTCCGAGCCAGCGGCACATTAGGAAGCACCGTCCGGATCCAAGTCAGCGCATCGACAACATCGGTCATGGGTCCTTCGAGGAGCGTCGTTTCCGGACACAGCCGGTAGTCGACACTAATGGGAAGGAATCCTCTTTCTAGGAGCATTTGAGTCTGCTCTGCACGAACGTCTTTGCGGGAAAGCATGATATGACCACCCCCATGGATCATGAGCGCTATGATTTAGTTAGTTACTGAGCGCATACAACATGCGTGGACTGGGGCTTTCTCGCACCTACAGGAAGTTTTCGAAGGCTATCGACCGCATCGGTAGGATAGTAGATGTCAGCGAGGAGATCTAGACCATCAACACTCTTGAAGACCATGGTCTGCCGGGTATCACGAATCTCATCATCACTAGCCACGCTACTGCCACTTGCTGCTGGCTGGGCTGGAGATGCGGTGATGACTTTCAGGATGTTGGATTCCATAGATGCACTCTGGCTCCAATCTACCCAGTTGAATCCCGCAGATTGCAGAGACTTCTTCCATGTCTGCTCATTTGCCAGCGCGTGCTCTCTTCCATCGTTGGACAACCACCAACCTTCGAGTAGTCCGAACACGAGATCAAACCAGAACAGGTTCCGCGTGAGCTCAACCAAACAGAGGACTCCATTGGCGCGCAGCATCCTGCGGATATTCGTGGTTGACTGCACAAGGTCTTTCGTTGCATGAATACAATTTGTGGAGAGGATGATATCGTAGGCGCCCAAGAACCTCGATTCTGGGTCCTCTTCGACATTGAGCACGGTGTATTGCATGAAAGGATACTTGGCAAACTTGCGGCGGGCAGCAGCGACGAGTGAGGGCGAGAGATCGGTAAATGTGTAAGAGAACTTCGTCTTCCCGTGCAGCCCTGCTAGCTGCTCCACGAGAGGGGAAGTTGTGCCTCCAGTACCTGCTCCGAGCTCGAGGATTCTAACCTCTTGATCACCTATTACATGTTCCAGCGCAGATGCCAAATACTGAACGAGAAGCAGTGACCCGGTCTTGAACATAGGGGCATTTGCGTATACATCTCCGAGAACTGCGCGCGTCTCCGCGTTTCCGAACAGCAATGCGATAGGATCGGCTGCACCGGTAAGGCAGTCGGCGAGTCTGGTCGCTGTTGAATGTAGAAGCTTCGTCTCGGAGGCGTGCTTGGGGAACTTGGCCAGGATTTCGCTATGTAAAGTACTGGCAGAAACTTTAGAAATTGGCGTGGCAGTGCGTCGGAACTGATCAGTTCCCTCCTTCTTAATGAGTCCAGCTTCTTCCAAGATCTTGTGCAATTGTCGGACGACCTTTGTGTGCTGCGGATTGTATTGAAAGGTCGGAATCTTATCGCCACAGTCTAAAGCTTGGAGAGAACAGCCAAGTGAGTCGAAAGCCTCGACAACATACTGCACCACGAGCCTGGACTGCAATGGGAAAACTTCTGAGCAGAAACCAGTAAAACCTGTAGTTCTTGCATGCTGGTCGTAGGAATCCTTCACTTGAGCGAAACGATCCTGGCAGACGACGGCGAGACCTTCTCCGGCTGGCTTTTGATATGCGGTATCGTGGTCGTGTATTTCTTGTGAGGAGGAGGCTGAAGGTGTCTTTGTCAGACTGCTGCCCTGGGAACTCTCGACATTTTTATGTGGTTGGATGCGGCGACCGAGAGAGCATACGTCAGTACACTCCATGAATTGTGCTTGAGTAAAACCGAAGCGGAATCGTTTCTGAATTTCGGCTATTACTTCTGTGACAAGCAGTGAGTCGATTCCGATATCAACTAGCGATGTTGTGGGCTCGATCTCCACGAGAGGGATCTCCATAATATCGCTGAACATCTGGCAAAGCTGTTGGTCCAGGCCGTTCGACGTGTCAGGCTCTTGCAGTGGTTCCTCAATGTGAGGGCTGCGTGAGGAAGTTTCATTGGAAGATTGAGTGATTGACAGATCGTATTTAGCGAGATCCTTGTTTTGATACTCCACAGGCAGCGTATCCTCAGGTGTGTGGTACCCCGAGTCCTGGTCGCTCTTGCCGTCGGATGAACTCCTCGAACTACTTCTTGGGAGGTTGATTACCTGACTATTCCTGTTGTCGTTTGGATTCCTCGAATCACTTCTGGGGAGGTTGAGTCTCCCGAGGTTTCTCATCAGCGACTTGCGGGAGACGCCTTTGAAAGTTGCGCCCATGATGGCCACGACCAAAGTTTGAGAAGATGCATCGTAAACAAAGATATCGTTCGTGATGTGGGATTTAGACACAAGCTCGAAACGGGAATAAACGGTCCACTCGCGGGAATTCGACTTGTCTCTCATGAAAGACGCTGAGAATATGACCTCTTCCACGGCGGTGCACATGAAGATCTCGTCTTCTTTGCGTGGAGATAAGCAATTTACGTGAATACCAGCCACTTGGAGGAAGTTGTCCATGGGTATAGGGTCACAGACCGTAGGATGCCTGCTGAAGGGTCGGTCTGCTGGCAGAGTGACAAAACCGACTGCCTCGTTCTCCAACGCGTACAAGCTCCTAACTCCGCGGTAGTAGTCTGCATAGTCTACAACATTGGAGAAAAGATCATATACCATCGGTCCGCTAATACCTGTTGCCAAGGGAGACTTCGATATTCGATCAGCGTACGAAATCCCGGCAAACTTATTCAGTAACTGGATGCTTTTATCCACATTAAACACGGGGACGAGATCTATGCGGCCACTGGCATGCTCAAGCGCACCGCTGTCCTCCACGTCCACATGTAGCCCAGGACTACTAAATAGTGTAAAACCCCAGGTATTTTGGGCGGTGTTGCGGAGGCGCAGGAATACCTGAGAGTCACCACCAAGGCCAAGTGGTGAAGACATGGTTACTGCCTCGACGTGTGGTACTGTCTCACTTCCAGGGTCGCTGTTTGGGATGGCTATGGCACATCTAGCGGCGAGTTCAACGTACATAGAGGCAGGACAGATGCCATAGCTTGCAACAGCGTGCCCACGTCCAGCAAGGTCGAAAACAACGTTAGAAGTGTCCACGAGAAACAGATAATCCCCTTTGGAATCACTTTGCTTAATCAATGACACTAGATTGAGTCCCTGATTAGTGACGCCCGAGTTTGGTGCAGCAGCCGGTGACCGTGCTGAAGGCGATTTATAGTCAATCCAATGCCGTGTTTGCTCAAATTGGTACGGTGGAAGGTTGATGTTGGTGTAAAGATTGCCTGAAGAACGGTGGAAGGGCCAGTACTGGACGTTGGATCCAGATTTCCACAACTGGCAAGTGGCATTGGCAAGATTCTCTCTCGCATCTGTATCTCCCAGATTCACAGGGATGAATGTGTCCAGCCTGCCCGGTTTACACAAAATCCGACGCAACATGGCAATAATAGGTGATGCCGATCCAGCTTCTAGCCAAACGGCCGAGGGTAGACGAGAGGCGATGCGTTCAACTGCATCCTCAAAGTGCACAGGCTGTCGGGTATGCTGGACTAACTGTTCCACGGTATATTGTGGCCAAGATTCCTCGGCGGAGCAAGTCTCGATAGGGATACGAGGCGGTTGTATGGTGACTGATTCGGCAATCTTCCTGTAATCCTGAAGAATGCCATCTGCGAGGTAAGAGTGGTACCCATGGGTGTTTGAAAGTCGAGTCGTCTTGAAATGCCGACATTCCTCCTCGACTCTTGCCATTGACGAGGTATTGCCAGCGATCACATAGCTACGAGGACCATTATAGCAGGCGATATCCACGCGGAAGTCAGCTGTTGAATTGACAAGAGTTACCACGGCCTCGATTTCTTTCCGTTCGCATTCTACGGATATCATAACCCCACGCTCTGAACCCCAACTGTCTCTGATCAGACGGGCTCGGCCAGAGATTAGTCGCATTGCATCTTTGAGAGAAATAGAACCAGCGATGCATAGTGTCGAAAGTTGACCGAAGCTGTGACCTATTAAGCTGTCGATCTGAAGCCCACAGTCCAGCCAGGACCTGGCAAAAGAGACCTGTAATGAGAGAAGCATGCAATGGAGGGTCACCAAGTCATCAATTGGGGCTCCAAGAAATACATCCGGGAAGATGCTACGCAATCCCAGCTCTTCGCAAGCAGTGTTACATTCAGTCTATGTTATGGTTAGCACGCAGACCATGATTATCGCCAAAGCGAAGAAAGAGCATTGGTTGATGGCGGTTCTGCTTACCAGATGTTTTCGAAGAACATCACAGCTATCAAATAGCCCTTTCGATATCGTGACTGTGCTCCCAACTTGGCCACCAAAACAGAAAATGACTGGATGCTTCTTCGTCCGAACCTCTGCTCCAATAGACGCCGTGGTGAGGCGGCTGAATTTGGAGATCAAATCCTCCTTGTCTTTCACTGTAAACGCAGTTCGATACTCAAACGACGAGTTCTGTCTCCGAGCAATATTGTAAGCAATATCCTTCATCGACGTCTGAGTTGAAGGGAGGTAGAGCTTCATCGCGTTGATGTACGATTGGAGATTGCCTGCAGACTTGGAAGATAGAAAGACAGGGTAGAGGGTTGACGAGGGTAGCTTCTGAAGTCGCTCAATCGCATCTCTAGGGTTCTGCGAGACATTCGAATGCTCTCGAAGTACAATTGCAGCGTTACTTCCCGCGGCTCCGTAGTTGTTCACTAATGCAACATGCCGCTGAGCGATCCATTGTTGGGTAGACGTCGATATCTCTAATTGTTCCTCTGGTAACGCTTTGATGCTCGGATTGAGAGTGGTAAAGTTCGCCTGTTTTGGAATCGTTCTATACTGCATCATTAGGAGGGTTTTGATGACTCCTGCAACGCCAGAAGCAGCCTCGAGGTGCCCAATATTGTCCTTGACAGAGCCCAAGAACAATGACTGATTCCGTAGAGGGCCAGTGAGCGCCGATCGAACACTCTCGTATTCTATTGGATCACCAACGGGGGTTCCTAGGAGCACACGTTAGCCATGAGGAATAGACAGATTGTCCATTAAAGTGGTCATGTTCTTACCAGTACCGTGTGCTTCGACGTACGTGACTTCCGTGGGTTCAATTCGTGCAATGGAAAGCGCCTTTTTGTATAATAAACTCTGTGACTGGGAGTCTGGTACTGTTATGGAGCTGCAGTTAGAACCTTGATTAACCGCCGAGCCTGAAATGACACCCAGAATGGTATCGCAGTCTGATAGTGCCTTTGAGAGCGGCTTTAATATAAGCATGCCAGCGCCTTCACCGCGGCAGTAGCCATTACCACCAGCATCAAAAGCTCTTGAGGATCCATTAGCATTTAGGAAAGAAGCACCCGAGAGATTCTGGTATAAGTTGGGGCCAGTAATAACGTTGACTCCTCCAGCCAAGGCCATGGAACATTCGCCTGCAAGTAGTGCCTATGGTTCAGTCAGTTATCCCGCCGAAAAAAAGTGCAGTGCAGTCAGGAACCTACTTTACATGCTGTATGTATCGCGACTGAGGATGACGAACACGCTGTATCAAGAGTGATCGAGGGTCCAGTCCAGCCAAAAAAGTGGCTGATACGGCCGCTGATGAAAGCTCGTAGTGTACCAGTGGCAGAGAATGCGTTGGCATCCTCAGAAGCGATGTTCTCTTCGTATTCCACGGCTCCGACGCCCATATAACAACCAATCTCGGTCTCCTGTTCCGCCTCTGACAGGGCAAAATAGCCAGATGACTCTAATGCCTCATAAGCAACCTGCAAGGCGAGTCGTTGTTGTGGATCCATGGATTTTGCCTCACGGCCCGAGAAACCAAAAAACCGATGATCGAAGACATCAGGTCGGCTCATGAAGTTTCCCCAGTAGTTACCCAGTTTGGGTTCTCTGGTGACGTCCCCTGGGTCAAAACGTCCAGTGGGAATCGTACCAATACAGCTTTTTCCTGAGGCCAGCAACTGCCAGAATTCCTCTATCGAATCTGCTTCCGGAAAACGACAAGCCATTCCAACTACAGCAATTTCCTCGGATCCGCTCGCAAGCTCTGTCACATTGGCATGAGGCGGGATACCATTCTTGACGTTGAGCTTGCTCGGCAAAAGCGATCTTGGGATACACGGCTGCGATCCCATCGGGGTTAACTTGACTTTGCTTTGGAAATGAGCTACAGTCTGCTGGACTGTTTGAAACCAGTGGGCTCGCTTGCACAAGACTAGATCTATGGCAATTTCGTGGAGGGGTCCGGTAGTGATGATGGCAGCATCTGCTGTAGATCTCAAGGGCAAATGTAATCTGAGAGCATCAGGGAGCTCGAGTTCCTTGTTTCCGCTGCAGAACTTTTTGAGTGATTTGGCAATGTCGGCGTTTCTGGGATGATGAAACCATCCATCAAGACCAATGTCGATGGTTGAAATTTTCATTTCATCCAGCCGGGAACAGAACGATGTTTGGTCACTTTTGGGTATACCAATTGTCAAAGTACCATCGTCAGTTACACAAGAAATATAAGCCTATATCTTGAGGTTAGTTACAAACTTCTCCAGCCCGGTAATTTCATGTGACTGTTACAAGTCATGTGTATAACTTACGTCGGGAAAGAGATCTAGACATGTGTCTATGTATGCTCTATCGGAGGGTGTGTTCCAACGCAGAGATATCGCTGTTGCGCATTCAGAAGAAGGATTTGATGCATCCTGCGAGTCGAGTAAACCACCGATGCAGGCGGCGAGGCGGACAGAATTCGATACACTTCGCTCGAGCTCAGCATAATTGCTCGACGAAGAAACAGCGGCCGCAGAAAGAAACCCGATACAAAATCCCTGCGCTGCCACAAAGCTAGAAAGGCTCTTGCTCGAGTCTGGATCGCTACTAAGTTGGATAAATTCGGCGATTTGAGATATGACCGTCAGTGGCGCCAACTGGATATTGGTGAGTTTCTGAGGATCTGGGATAGACCTTCCGGCCGCGAAATCTTCTAGTTCCTTAAGCTTTTCCCCCCCACCAAAGCCAATATCCGAGATATCACAATTTTGTACCAGCGCAGGCCACAATGCCGGCAGCTGGATCAGAGTTGTGGTGATGAAGTTTAGACGAGATTCTTGCTGAATTGTATTTTGAAGGCTTAATAGACTCTCCCGAGACCAACGCAGCACCTGTGGACCAAATAAAGCAACGCGTGGTTCTTGCTGGAGGGCTGTAGATGGCATCTTGGAGAATGTTTTCGCAAGCCAGGGAAAGGAGAGTTTTAGCTGCAACGACACTCGTTCCCACCTCTTTCTCGTGGTTCAGTGAATGTATATCTGTCAGACTGTTGAAAGTCCATTCAGTGAAGGTCCGTTGGTTCGTTGAAGGTTTATGGTTTGTGGCACAGTCCTTGAGTAAAGTTACCACGTTAAATAAGTTAAGCTTGTCTTGCATATTGCTATTGTATGCATAACCTTACTACCGTAAGGACCCTGCAGCATCTATCGGAGAATTTCCGCAAGTCGTTCTGCTTAGACGATTTACGCGGTGCCAGCGACGGGCCGACGCCGGATCCGAGTAAATACAAG
Organism: Rhynchosporium graminicola; assembly: GCA_900074885.1. Classification (NCBI taxonomy): domain Eukaryota; kingdom Fungi; phylum Ascomycota; class Leotiomycetes; order Helotiales; family Ploettnerulaceae; genus Rhynchosporium; species Rhynchosporium graminicola. The sequence continues at coordinate 89,684 of FJUW01000072.1, forward strand.
TAATGTAATTCAAGCCGAGCCAAGCGAGTTTCCAACCTTGCCCGGTCATACCGCAAGGGAATCAATTTACTGTAGTCACTGAAATGTAGGTGACCGATATCGATATACAAAGGATTACGACAACTTTCATTCCTCGATCGCCGTGTTTGGCAGCTGGTCATGATCATGTTGCCTGTAATTATGGACACATTCTTCCAAAGGTCTACCATTTTCTTTCTTCTCCTAGGAACTGCTATAGGGCTGGTAACAATTCAATTATTCCGAACTTGGTGGCGATTGAGACACATCCCCGGCCCATGCTTGGGAACTATTAGCAACTTATTGCGTATGTCATGGGTTCCAACAAAACGGGCACACCTTATACTCCAGGAGGTTCATGAGAAATATGGCGAAGTCGTACGAATTGGTCCGAATATGGTATCCTTCAGCAATCCTGAGCTCATTGCAACTGTCTATCCTACGAGGGAGGGCTTTCCCAAGGTCCGTAAATAAGTGAACATACAGCTGTAGTGAAAATGGAGCACAAGCTGACACTAGCTTGTTCATCACTGCAGAGCGACTTTTATGCGACTCTTCGACCTTATACGAGAGGCGGCGGTGCCTTGCAAGCTGTCTTCAATATCACGGACGAGAAGCTTCATAAAAAGCTCAAGAGTCCTATTGCGCCTATCTTCTCCTCAGCCAGCGCAACATCATTCGAACATCTCGTTGACGATACTCTCCAATGTCTACTCAAACAACTCGATACAAGATTTGCTGTCAACCGAGAAGTTCTTGACCTCGGGAAGTGGGTGCAGTTCTTTGCTTTCGATGTGATGGGTACTATGACTTTCTCGAAGAGATATGGATTTTTGGACAATGGACGAGACACGGGGGGAATGCTGGGTTCAATTGTTGCCTTCATGCGAAATGCTGCACCAGTATGAATCTCCTTCATCTCTCCATTTATACACGGCAAAAGATGTCAAATTGACCGCTGCTCCAGTTCACGCAAGTTCCCCGGCTCGACTGGATTATGAGAAAGAACCTCATCGCAGATGCGATTCTGCAGTTTTTCAATCAAAGAGCTTCTCTTTCCATTCTCGGCTTTGTCGGCGGTGCAATCAAAGAGAAGCGAGAAGAGTTAGCCAAGGGCGCAGCTAAGGTGGGAGATGAGGCCAGCACAAGGAAGGACTTCCTGTCCCGATATATTGAGCTTCAAGAGAATAATCCTGAGATACCACCTTGGTAAGGAATCGCCCAATCAATAATAATCTTGACAAAAGTGAAAATTATCGACTCACAGCTATCATTCCTACAGGGCTCCAACCGCGTGGACATTCTCCAACGTCATTGCAGGATCGGATTCAGTGGGCAGCCTCATGCGCACTATCATGTTTTGCCTTCTTTCCTACCCAAATACCTTGGACAGGCTGTACAACGAGCTTCTTTCCGCCAATCTCTCACGCCCTTTTCCTGGATACAAGGAAGTACGCAATTTGCCCTACCTGGATGCATGTGTCCAAGAAGGTGCCCGAATTCATCCACCTTTTGCGCTGCCATTCGAACGCGTTGTACCAGAAGGTGGTGTAACGATCCTTGGGCATTTCCTCCCTGCCGGAACTGTAATAGGTGGCAGCCCATATGTAGTGAATCGGCATAAGCCATTTTTCGGCGAGGATGCGGAATTTTGGCGACCCGAGAGATGGCTCGAGAGAGATGATGCACACAAAAGAAAATTAGAACAAGGAGTCTTAACAGTATGTCTGATCTCCCGGACTGATTCACGTATTAGTGCTAACGTAGTTTGAGTACGGTGCTGGGCGGCGCGTCTGTCTCGGCAAGCATATTGGAATTTTGGAAATCAAGAAACTCATTTCATTTCTTGTTCTCAACTACGATGTGAGTTTTATTGTGTCGAGTACAGCTGAATGCCAGAGGCTAATTGGGCTTAGATACGTATTGTAGACCGCGAGAAGTTTAAGGTTGAGAACTCCTGGTTCCTCTTTCAGACTGGACTTTACGCTCAGATTCAAAAACGGTCAGATCCCGTCGTCATTATTCAATCATGATGATCGGTAACAGGTCTTACATTTGAGAGACAATGGATGCAAGTAATAATCAGAGAAGATTGATACCATAAATTAGATGCAAGGAAGGTTAGAGAGTATTTGGGACTTCGAGCTTGGATGCTATGGATAGTACCCAGGGTGGACAATATCGTAATTACAACCTTTGTAAATTATTCATGGTTCTGCTTTGTAACCACGTTGAAACAGTCTTGGTGCTATTTGGTAGTTGTGAACGATTTTTGGAAGCTTTAATGTGTACATTAATGAGGGTTGGCAGTAATGGGTCAAGGCCAAGTACTTCTGGCGTGAACAAGTGTGTAATTTCAAATATAGAAGAACAATACATGTCAACACTTTCATAATGCGACCAGCAATCATTCTCTTCCTAGGTATGGATGTCACTTGTCCATATTGCTGATCTGAGCCAGTGCCTGAATCACTCCATTGTTACAAGTATTCAATTGAGCTGGAATAATTACTAAACAATCCCGTGTTTACTTTCCAAGGAAGCGTAAACGAAAGGATAAATCAGATCCGCCGCCTCCGATACGATAAAGATGAACAGAGCCATTGGCTTTGCTGCCATTGGATAATCCTTCGGGTAATGCGCATATCGCCAGGCAAATAACGATATTGCGGATAAAGTCCCCAGCCACCTACAAACCCTGTGACGGAGTTGTTAACATTCGCATCGAAAAATGTGAAGATGCTTGATTACCAAATGCCCCATGAATGGCCGGAAGTTTCATTCCTGCACATCAAATGCATGACTGAGCCGCAGCTGATGAGGAGCTGGCACACCCAGGCACTCCAGAAAGGACCGTCTTCGATATTTTTACATGAGCGTCTGAATGCCAAGTGCATAGCGAGCATCATCGCAATTCCCACGGCGAGAATCAAGCCTAGATTATCGGCCACCAGCGGTGCCTGCTCCCATTTGGAAGGACCATGTTTCAAGGTCCAATACACAATGGGGACGTCGGCGATGAGCCAGGGGACGAAAGAGATGACTTGACCCAGGGAATTGGGATGAATTACACCGTAGATGAATTCCCATGCTATATTCGCACATCTACCAGATAAACATGAGTTAGGAACAGTCACTATACGTGGAGAGAGAACTGCAATCGAGAGGGTGGGCTTACAAGGGAATTAGTGGCATCCCATAGGATTTGTCAATGTTTGCCTGCCGCGCATACAAGATATACGCGAAGGTCCATGGGATACCGGATCCAAGAACAAAGAAGTCTTGCACTTGGAGATAGCGCAGAGACGGTTTATTGACCTTGTCCACAGGGCTTAGGTAGACTCGAACCATGTCTTCGTTTTTCTTCACGGAATTTTTTTTCCACCCAATCGGAAAAGGCCGGCGGAGAATCACTGCTTCGAGATTAGACCGAGATGAGCAAGTTGGAAGAATTATCGAACGTTGTTTTTGAATTAATGATGGCACTACATATTCCTATGGAAAGTTGAGCTTGCCGAGGCGTACCAAGTAAACCCGAGTAAACGAGGTGCTAAGTTGATAGCTAATTCGGTCCATCACAACAAATTTGGAACGGGGCCCCGTCCCTTTGTACTCGCAAGTACTGGTTCAAGAACTGAAAATTGGCTGAACTTCAATTAAACTCCATGGTCCTGTGAAATCATAGAGAAACAAATGTTTTTCGCAGACGGTGAACACATGTAAATACAGTAGCCGACACTGAGTAAATACAGTAGCCAACACTGAGCAAGGCCGCCCAAATTCCGATGTTTTTTCGTGGGCATGACCCCCAGAGGCCCACGTTATGTCAATGCTCAATCCACAAGGAGCATGTCTAAGTCCAAATATACTGGGAGTTCGATGAAAAGTACTAGGGCGCATGGGATACGGAAGTCACAGTATAGTACACTAGTCCGAGGTTTTAGCGAAATGCTAGGTTTCACGAACTCTAGGTAACTTCAAGCGGGCAGACCCGAGTAAAGTGCGTAAGCCAACAACGTCCAGCCCTTCGTATAGACGGGAAGCTGCCGGTTTTTCGACAGAGGAATGATCAACACATTCTATTTTCTTGGCACTTCACTAATGAAACAAAACCCGATAATGCCAAGGCCTTCACAAATACCAAAAAGGAAGATAGAATGTATATCTACCTTTGACGCAGTTATGCCGAGTTCTAATTACTAACCATTATAGACTACGCTAAGTCAAACACTCTACCGCTCCTTTTGACCTCTTCGATGCTAGCGGTCAAATTGATACCCTTTAAAGATCAAGTGTCTTTTAACACCAGGAGATTGCCTGTCGAAAAGGCATTAAAAAACTAGCAAACGAAGTAGTAGAAATTAATGGAGTTTCTATACGCTCGTAGACTGAGATTCGAAGGTCTTATACTATCGGAAGGCTTCATAATACCCTCGAACCTCAGGAACCTGACCTGTCGACGCTGCTTCGAACGATAAATAAGCCCTAGGAGCATATCTATTTTATAACGGTAGAAAAGAAACCTCCGAAAACACATTAGTAAGACGGTAAATATAGCGATATCGAGCCATAAAAGCTTCGAATCTGATATCGTAAAGACTATAAGATAAGAAGCCTTAGGAGAAATAAGGGGAAGGAGTTGACTTCGAGATAAGCAATTACGTGTCTCGATTGGAACAATATTCAATTATTCATCCGATTTTATTTAGTTAATTAGAAAGACTGTTTCTTTTGCGACGAACTTCACTCTAGGGAATAGTTAAAGGAGACGTATATGATTAAACGGCCTAATAAGGAAAGAGTAAAGAATTATATGATCAATATATAATTATAAAAAGGAACGGCTTTCGAGGACGAAAAGAAGAAAGCTCGAGAGGAAGCTTATTTACCGCTTACGAATGTTATCATTAAGCTTAACTTTATGAAGACAATCCGAAGTAGAGTTAGCAATGGTATAAGCAAAAAAGAAAAACTAGTATTTATATTAAGATCTTCCAGGAATTATAAGCAGACTCGGAATAGCAAAAAAATGCTTAACTTTAGTTTATGTCGTGTCACAGTGGGGGTGGCATATATCGATATTTCTAGTATCAATTCTGTGTATTTCGTAGAAGAGGACCAAGGCTAAAAGCCTTGATATACCTGCTAATATATCTGCTAATTGGGCTAGAGCCACCTAAATCTACTAAGCGAATGACTCGCTGCCGACACTGACTATTCTTTACTTTCTCGAGAAGTGATCGGCACGAAGGCATTCAAGATAGCTTTATTTTAACTATAACTAAGGCCTTTAAAGGTCCGTATACTTATTATATATTCTTATTCTCCTCGTATCTAAGACTCCCTTAGATACTCCTCAAATCCAAGTATCCTGATCCTTGTTTCTTCCTTATTCGAATCTCATGGCGTATTCGAGAAGAACTTGTTCACAGGAGAGACTATGTCTTGGCGTTTGAATCGCGAGGCCTTGATCGAAGAGGAGTTATCGAAGGTCCTGGAGAGCTATTCGGTGACAAAGCTTCTAGGTATCAAGGGAGAATTTCGAAGGACCGTCTCTTTCGCTCAAGTTTTCTTAAAAGCACTGCCGGAGGCCCTCTAGGGTCAGATTTTAAAGTTAATATATGAAAAACTTGAAGATGACGTACGTAGTTGCGTAAAGGTTTAGTATATTACTCTCCAGCTTCGAATTTCAGTTCTCCTTCCTGGGTAGCTTGGTCGAGCTCATATTTAAGGCTCGTAGAGAAATCCGAGGAGGCCAGTCGAAAATTAATCGTATATGAGGGAGGTTCGTATAAGAGGTAAGGGAGGTCGCATTTGAGGGAATACCTCTAAGCTTGTGTTAGTCTGTGTAAAGGAGAGAAGAAGTGGCCAGGTAGCGTGATAGACTTAAATCAAAGAGCGTATAAAGCTATAGATCCTTCGAGTATCTTCTAGCTTCGAGTTCAGGTTCGGGTGAAAAAATTAAATTGAGGCGCTAATCTCCAAATCGTATAGGAATAAAAAGAGTCTTTGATATTCTTTAGCATAATTATCAGGCAATCATTTACATAAGGAAGGGCTCGTTAAGTTATCTCTTCTGTACCTGTAACCTAGCTGACTCGCGGTCGACTATAATTTCAGCTACTAATTAGTGTCGGTATCATAGGGGGGGTGGCATATATCGATATTTCTGGTATTGGTATCAAATCTGTATAATTCGTAGAAGAGGTTTAAGGCTAAAAGCCTTGGTATACGGAAGGGGGTCCCAGGTGGGTCTCGTCCAGCACTATATCTATACAGGAAAATCATCGGGCAAACTCGCATCATGGACACTGTTCTACGGAACAAATTGCCCGGCAACTCACCACGGTGGACGAGGCCCACCTGTGATCCCCTTTCGTAGCTGATAATCGGGCTATGCCAGATTAGGTCTACTAAGCGAATGACTCGTTGCCGACAGTCAAATGCCGATTTAGCCTACTCTTCGAATAAGGTCAAAATGTTATGTAAAAGAATGACTTTGCATTGATCATACTCCCTATGAATTCACCTGACTTCTCGACACTTGAGACTCTTGCTTTTCCTTATAAGGAAATTTTACGCATAGTCTGATCCTTTTCCCAAGGCTAGTCTTAAGTGTTTCGAGCAGAAATTCCATCACAGAGTAGATCAAGAGGTAATTCGAAGGGTCTGTGACAGGTATATTATTAGAATATATAAATGCCGAAGAATGGATAGCTAATTACACATTCCCAAATTTATAACACTCAATTATGTCAATTACTCATAGTATAGCCTATATAATCGAGTGAATCGTGATGTTGATGTTTTGTTCTAATATGGCTGGCCCGTGCCAAGAATCGGCAGATTCTCGTTCACGGCAGATTCTCGTTCACGGTGGATTCTTGTTCACGGTGGATTCTCGTTCATACCACGAGACCCAAGTGAGCAAAAGTTGAACTCGAAACACAAAGGACTCGAGGGGTGGGGATGTAGAGCCTGGCATCTCCGCCGTGTTACCACCTCGGTCACACACCTCATGCTACCCTTTCTTGGCTAGCATTATATAAAGTGAAGCCATATCAGCATTGTCCAGAAAGCCTCGATAAAGCGATTGCCACTGCCTCATCTTCTGTAGCTGAAGCTTACAGTCAGAAATTGGCGCTTCTTTCATACACTTGAACAAGTTAGATCCGTGTTGCTATTGCTTCTACGCAAAAATAAACGAAAGATATGTCTACCCTTAAAACCGAAGACTTCAAACGAGGAGGTGTTGCGTACCCTCCCGATTGGCATTTCGACGCGGATCTGCCAGAGGACCGAACCTACGTCGAGAAGACGTTTAAGGTCTTGAAAGAATACAGCGGGATACCTGCCGACAAAGTTGAGGAACATGTCTTCGATATTGTAAGTAGGACCACAACTCACAATACCAAGATAATATTTGGCTACCGTGAAACCTAAAGCTGACGAACTTCTTCAAATTATAGAGAGAGAAAGCATGGAAGGTCTTCCCTTACCCATGTATCGGCTCCTGGCGCTTCTTGGCAGACTACTTGGTAGAGTTTCCTGAGTATCCTGAGATTCTTGCCCGTATCAAGGCAGGCGATATCTTCTTGGACGCCGGTTGCTGCTTCGGTCAGGTGCTGCGTCATCTCATGCTAGATGGTGCACCTGCCGCAAATCTGAAGGGTACCGATTTGTATCCCAAGTTCATTGAACAAGGCTACGATCTGTTCAAGGACGAGGACAAGTGCGGTCTTGAGTTCATCACAGGCGACATGCTCAATCACTCTGACCCGTCGCTTGACGTTTTGAATGGCAAAATGGACATCATACACGGCACATTCCTCTTCCACTTATTTAATCGCCCCGACCAAATCAAGCTCGCAACGCGTCTGGTCAAGTTCTTCAAACCGGACGCCAAGAACGCCCTCATTGTTGGCCGCCACACAGGTCAAGCTGAACCTCTCGATCCATTCGAGACTTGGACTTTGGACAAGCTGGACCGCTTTCTTCACACTCCATCTACATGGCAGGCATTGTGGGATGAAGTTGGCGAATTGACAGGGACTAAATGGGTGACCACTGCCGAGGTAGTGTTCTTGAAACATCTCGACATCGATGACAATTACTGGGCGAAGAGGAAAGAAATAACTGGAGACCCCAACCCACCCAAGACTTTGCGCTTTTGTCAGTACCGGTATTCGGTGCGGAAGGTGTAGGTGGAGGAAGTCTTTGAGGTTGAGAGAGAAGCATACATCTTTTGTCATTTAGATTGAACAGATGAGACGTTGTGCATGTGCAGCCATTCCACACAGAACTGCGTCTAAATGCACTATCTATGCCAAAATCCAAAATAACGCTATTCTATTTCTTTAAATGCAACACGTTAAGATAAATCTCTTTTGCTAAACACTCTCATCCGGTGTATGCCAGATGGCGGTACTGTATTTTCCGAAAAGATGCTGCACAAGTGAGCTGTAATTTTCCATTTCCGTACCCACTCTCCTATTTTCTTCCTCCGCTTCCTGATGTGTATCCTCATCCTCTTCCTCACTCTCATTGAAGTTGTAATTTGAGTACGGCTCTTCAATTGCATCTGCATTACAATCTTCGTCCTCCTCTTCAGGCTGCTCATCTGCCAGCAGTTCCTTCAAGAGGATTCGATTACGCTCATTTCGCAGCCCTACGAGGTACTCACACAGTCCCTTTTGTTTATGGCGATCTCTCTCTTCCCTTAACATCCCTCTTACTAGTTCTTACATACTGCCTATGTATTGCCCAAGCATATAATAATCTTTCATCAACTCATGCCCTATCTGTGGTTTATCAAAGATAGACATTATTCCAGTTTGCCCGGAGAAGCTTTCTTAAGTGCATTTGGAATCATGCAGAGCCATCGCAAGGATATATCCGGAATTCTGCTGAAGTGTTGGAGAGTCGCATGGTTGAAACCCTCACGCGGAGGTGAGCGATGCACGTACAGTACTAGACCACTGCTATTGGCCGGAATCGAACCCCCTACCAAAAAGTGCTATTTTGCCTCCTCGACACTTAAAAAGATTGATAAAACTACACTATGGGTGAATAAATTAAATATATCAACTAGCCTTATAGCAGCTACTTAGTATACAATATCGCGTTCGGCTAGATTAATATATTCACTAACAAGTAGACGATCGCATACGAGGTGGGTATAATTCAGTTGAATATAGCTTAATTAACTGCGATTTTTAATACCCGTGATATCCTAGCTTTCTTTTCTAAATATTATAGAAGAACTTTATTTATAAATGAAATTGAATTAATGCAATTCATTAAGTTGTAAAGTTTTTCTACTTTATATAGATTATAGTTTATTACTCGTTACTTACTATAATGCAGGCTTAAGGTAATCACGTCTTTTGGTGGTGAAAAGGGTTTTGGCGCACAGCGGTGGTCCGTGACTTCTATAATTAGGTGTGAGCTTGGGGGATCTAGGAAGTTCGGGTTGTGCCAATCATATCTGAGAATCGTGGATGATCGCTCTCCTTTGTTAAAGGCCGCCCACCATGATACTGGCGATTTATCCAGAGGAATAAGTAATAGTAGAAAAGATAGAAGCGATGCAGATTAGATTATATAGAGCAATCATAAATACATTAATTAAAAGGCTGCGAGAAATGAAGATCTAGATAATGTGAAAAGAACTCAATAGACAATGTCGCTTAGAAGTGCGAGATGTACCTCAGGATTACGATAATTTGGAGTGAAAGGTCGGAGTGTATTGTGATGTCTGGGGTTCCAGGAATACCGACGAATCTTGGAAACGGTACACTTGAGGCTGGACTCGGTTTAGTTTCAGCATCATTCTATGAAGTCGCGTTAGCTATTATCTAAAAAGCTCTGAGACAACCATTCTCACTGGTTTTCACAGGTTGTAGTCAGCATAGAGATCCGGAATCGACTTCTCGTTGGTTGGAAAATGCTCTTAGGCATGATTGCGCCGCTCGAACAGCCTTCCATCATGCCGACCAAGTACTTCTGCAGGAGAATGCATAGTATTCGCTTTCTCGCTTAGCTTGTTTACTAGACCTCGCTTCGTTGATGTTAGCTTGTATTTCTTTATTCGACAAGAACTACGAAATGAATACGACTTATTATTGCAATAAATACGGAGCCGCCGAGTGACCTGTATTACATTTTCGCACAACTCGTAAGTTTTACTAGATGGTATCCTGACCGAACACGAGGCTATATCGTACACTTCTCATAGTAAGGTAAGTTAGCGATGCCAAGTTTGTTGTCGGTGAGCATTCGTTTTCCTACGATAATCTGTTTTCACACACCTCTTGAAGTGACTATAACGGTTCAATAGATCGTCCCTCCTTGTTATGAATCTGTAGATTACGTTCGTTTTCTTTATATACTGTTGCTCTAGGTACCGCATTCTTTCCCTATATCGGATACGAAAATTGAAGTATGAGGAACGCTCTACAGTAAGGTGCCTAGCTGTAAGCGGCTGCGAATTCAACATGTATCCGTCCGATAGCTTTTTGCTACATGTACGGCTTGGTAAGTACTTGCCAATTACTCCTGGCTCTTATCCTGAAGCCAGCTTCGCCACATGCGCCGGTCTGATGGCACGAAGTAAGATTAGTATCGGCATTTATCTAGTCTGAAATGTTATCAAAGGCTTTGCTTTCTTGCAGGGCTTACAATTGCTTCCCTGCGATGAAGTGCTTCGAGATTTTTTTCTAAAACTACGATTATCGCACTTGATTGCAAATCAACAAACATAAATGTATTGATTTTCTGTGTAATGCGACGTGCTTGATAAACAAGGAGTCTTGTATCAAAGTAATATTTGAGACACGTTGCGGTGATGAACACTCCCTAATATAAAGCGTCCTTGGTTTATGACTTATAATACGCGGAAACTTATGAAATATCGTGTTACCATTCATGTTCCTCGCTGGATTAATATTTACCAACCCATTTGGACTATAAACAGATTTCTAGTGAGTGCGATGATAGATATTTTACTATGATAAGGAAATGCGTATATGTGTATCGCATTATCGCATTCAACTTAACACTTGAGTAGAACCTATATACTCAAGACTTCAAATATATTTAATCGCCCTCAGATGTTGAGTAATTCGCTGCTCGATATACAATATTCAAGTAGAATCATGATTTCTTACCATCATTACTCACAGAATTATCATTGTCGCAGGCCATAAAATAGGCAGTTTTAGTTGAAGACAACCGAAGTTACTGTCGTCCCTCCCGTTTATTGATATACAAGTTTGATATTGATTTGCAAAACAGTCTATGGCGATAATATTATTTAAAGATGGAAGGCTCAGGCATATATACTCGGTCCCATTTCTGGTCAGGACAGTTGGTATAAGCGAAGATTAAAGGAAAATTATTGGGGATAAAATTGTAAGAACTCGACTTACACTAAAGTATAATTGTAAAGAAGGTCTACTTAACTCTAATATAAGTACTATGTATACTTTATGTCCTTGATAATCAGTATTAGAAAAAGTTATTTAACAATTATTCAGACTTTTTATTATAGGTAGAAGACTAAGGTACGGCCAGAAGTATAAGCTACAAAATAACTCTGAATTTTCATAATAATACGACTAGTAATACTACTTTTAGAGACTATTGTAGTCTTTGATATACAACGGAGGCTACTTTTAAACATCAAGGTGCGACTTCTTTGTTAATCATACATTGCGAGAATCAATCAGTTAAAGCACGTGTGAACAGAAAGTTTTGAGTGATAAGATCTCGATTTCCTAAAAGGCTATCTGAACGCAACATATGCTAAACAAACACCTCAATAACCAACTGGAGTTCGTATGGTTCCTAGTTAAGATGAAGCTCTACCTAAAATTTATACTCAACTGAGCATACAAGCAGCGCTTTTCGGCGCTTCTGCAACTTTAGGGTCTCAAATGCTCCTTAGATGAGAGCTTTACAGTTCCAGGAGAAATCACTCATATTCAAAAATTTACCTTTATTTATTTTCAAGGACACGGTCGCGTTGATTATAGACACGGCCGCATCAGGTATTTCTTTCTACAACATTTTCTACTGTCGCCACTTGGCTCAGCACTTACTGTTCTATTCCCAACTTCTGGGTGTGCTACGGCATCCAGCATCACCACCAAGTCCTTAGCATACTTGTTTATGAGATATCCCGCTTTAAGGGTTATGGAAATAAACTATTAAAATCCTAGAGAGGAGATGCGCTGCATTATATTGACAAGCTATCGCTTTTTGAACGTCGGATACCACTATTCAATCTTAGGACTTAGTAAGCCAGAGTTGATAGCGGATAATCAACTTATCATACTCTCCCTTTAACCTTAGTACCTAAGTCGGTGCCATCACCTGTCGAACAACACGACCAGGAGTTTTCTCCGACCATTTAAGCAGCCACCCCTGGGTACGCTTAACCGCCTGCAGATCCCCATGCTGAGTTTCCATATTATCTTTATCGACCCATCCTTCAGTGTAACTGCCTTCAAAATCAATGAGCCATAGCCGGTCCATCCGATCAACTAAGACATTATCCGGTTTGGCGTCGCCCCAGACAAGGCCTGCGGCGTGTAATTCCTTCACAAGGTCCTCGAGCTCCGCAGCCCATCGATTTCGCTGCTCGTTCGAATAATTGGAACTCGGCGCCAATTGGTAGAGTGTCCCTTTATTATCAATATAAGTAAGAAGGATGCCAACTATGCGCTCTGAATCCGGAATTTCCTCCGACTCAACCCACTCAGGATCGATCTTCTCATACCACTTCATGATTTCCTCCTTTGAGACGCGTACGTAGTGCGACAAGACATCGCAGCCCTTGTCGATAACTACCCCGACAAGGCGACAGATTCGTATATCTGGACAGAGAAGTTTTGCTTTGATGGCAGTGTCGATCTGTTGATAAATCCACGGTTTGCCCTCACCTCGTATCACTCTCCGCACCAACCCTGGCTTGAAGCTATCTGCCTTGAAGTGGCATATTGTACCATCACTAACGAGGACTTTCGCCGGGCCTCGTAGGTATGGGTGATACTTAGAATCTGTCGAGGTAGGTACCAAAGATATTTGACGAGAGGTGAATGATTTGATCGATTGTGGCCAGTCTCCTCCATACAAGGCTTCACCCGGAGGCACTAAGGCCTGTCGCGGAAGAATCCCCTTTAGCCGTGGCCGAATGACGGTATCTTCTGGGTCCGCCCTTGCCTCGAGGATCAGGGGAGGGACATAGAGAAAATCCCATAGGGTAAAGACCGAGGGATATGAAACTGGGGCTAGCTCGGTCATAAGTGCTTCGAAGGGCGTCTTGAGGAGTTTGATCTCTTCAATCGCCTTGTCGGCAGTCTGTGTACTGTCCCAGCTGGCCCTCACGATATGGAGAGACTTTTCATATTGCCTTAAAAGAGATGGGGAGGTGGAAAGATTGTCGCTCAGATACTGAATCTCAAAACATGCGCCAAAACACCGCAAGAAGATTCTGATATTTTTGTCTTTCTCGAAGTCGTCACCAGCATAGTATATGAAGTTCTCCAGGTGAAAGGTCTGCATTTTGCTTGCGTTTGTTGGGGGCTCGTGAAAAAGGAAATATACTGATAGAGTGTGTCGGAGGACCTCAATCTTATATACCCGAAAAGCGCTAAGGAAAACGATCATGCTATAACCTGAAACTCAATGGGCATACAAAAAATGCAGCTTCCCGGCCCGAGACAACAACACCAGCTTATCCCTTATTTTGATCACTGTATATCTTGACCCTTAGGCATGATCGATTACCGTGCAAATGATCCATGTCTGAACAAACTAGGGTTCTTGTTAGTTCTCCCGAGCCAGAATGAAGGTGGGGGGCATAGATAGACAGTGTAGACCTACAACACTCGTTAATACACCACCAGCTTGCATTCTGCACAACCTGCGTGTCCGCAAGTACACGTGAAACTCCCCGTATTACTTGTGACACCGCATACGTGGCACCACCACGAGGCTTTCGTAAACGCCTTCCTGCGACATTCAGTATTCTTGCAGGAACCAATGTCGATGAACGTAGCTGTCGTTATAGGGCGGCAACGCTGCAAGTCGCCGTTGATGTATATGCCCGCTGCGACGGCTAATTCACAATCGGTGAGTACTCCGGGGTTCCAGGATGATTTATCGGAAGAATGCTCGCAGAGCCATCGTCGCCTGATCAATTGGCACATGATTGGACGTAAAAGAAAAAGACGGATAGAAACCGAAGATATAGTTTTTATGGGCACACAGGCTTTGGTCAGGGGGATCCAGACTGTGAAGGAGAGATTCATTGAGCCTTTATACTTTTCATGTACTGATAAAATGTCGGCGCTTTCAGTGAATCTCTCGGCTGTTGGTACCGTGGTCTTTTCCTATTCGAAAGTAAGGCCACAGGTAGCACATTGCTGATGGCGACCGGAACTGTGGATCATGGTGATACGCGATAAATAGGATTGCGGATTAACAGCGGTTGAAGCCATATTACAGCACTGGCTGACTGACTAGCTGGGACCTGGGTCTGATAGCTTACCTGTTTGACGAGCAAATCAAGTTGGGATTTGACAGGAGAGACGCAATGCGATCTACAGATGCCAAACTCAAAGCTTCAAGTTAGCTTATCATCTCCTCGACCGCTGTACACACGTAGGATCACACTGCATCCAACCTATCGTGCAACTCACCCCATGAAAGTCCCTGCTTGTACATATCATGCACAGGAGGTCTCGGTGTGATTGATCTTGTTGGTAAGAGTGAGCATAGCCCTACTTGGGTGCAATAATCACATATCTGTGAGCACCCTCGTCCTGCTTTTTGTGTGCAATCGTAGATCTGTGATCGCCACTGGCTGAGCGTAATCACACAACTGTGATCACCTAGGTGCCCTGATCTCGACACGACTACCGTACTCTGTTTCTCCATAAGCCTTGGCTGGTAGAGGGGGTTCCAGCCAACAGAATAAACAGAATTTTGAGTGAGATTTTACACCGTAGAACTCACGAAATGGTTGATGCGGTAGTTGCACTGAAATAGTAATTATGTTACTTTAACATTTACGCTTTTTAGAGACACCGAGTCCACTTTCGAACCTTTTTTCCCCCTCTTTTCCTGAGGTCTATAGTCATTTCGGCTGCTAAAGTCACCGATCATGCTTCTCCAGTTCGTGTAGGGGTAATCGTCTGTTCTTGTCGATATTGAAGTTGTCTACTTTCGACCTTGCCTACTGGGAGGCGCCTGGAACCTTAAATACGATTAGCCGAGAGCACGTCCTTCGAATATTGTCAAATTTGGGATATGAAATCGTGCACAGACAGCGAATCTACATTAATTACAGTCTATTCGAAGTAAACTACGAAGTAAGTAAGAACTTCGTACGACGCAGATAGCTCTTTCAGCCTTTTGGTAATGATATTTTAAAAGTTGGACATCGGAATGTAGATGTGGCCGACAACATGGATGGCTGCGGAGGGTCATACTTAAACATTCTGTGTACCTAGCCGACGAGAAAATTGCTGAATGTATACAAACGAGATTATTTACTTAACAACTATCATGAAGGGCCAGAATATGTAGGGGTCTACGTGTTAACTGTGCATTTTCCCCCGTAACACTCGTCATACCTTGGCGTTGCTATACTTGGAAGTTACCTGGCAAAGGTGGATATGGGTAAAATTGGCGAGGATTAACAGGAACGGCTAGAAGCGACAGGTTGTCGTGAATGTAAGGTTGTGTTGAGAAACGAAGAGGATGTTATCAGAACACTTTAGGTCACAAGGTCCGGCGGCTAGTTGGGCCCCGTTGCCGTTATCTCGACCCTTTGAATCGTAAGCCATCATACATTAAAATCATTCTGTCTGCTTGATATTAGTCAATTGCCTTCCTGCTTACCAAAAATGTCGAACGAGTATATGCAGCACAGTCAGTGCCAGACATGCTTCGTCGATTACTCAATAAATCATGAATCGATGCAAAATATCGATACATATCGAGTCAGTGCCTATGACTATTCCTAGGTCTTGCTAACTGATCATAGTCCGAGGAACGATTACTGGTGGCCAGATTAGAACGATGTCGACTACTTCTCGCTTGTATCGGCTATGCAGACGATAGAATCCGCGACAGCGAGGACGATAATCCTGAGCCTATTGCTCGATTGCAATGTCCCGATCTTCTATGCAAACGGCTAGAAAAATATACAACCCGATCCAACCTTGTACGGCACTTCCAAACACATATGTCCTTGGTCTCGCCGTAGTGCAGCTTACTGACTTTACTAACATAGTAACAGATGTTCGGCGTTATGAAATGTGCCCCTTCTGTCAGGAAGTATTTACACGAGTTGATCGATTTGTCAGGCATAACTGTAAAGACAAGTCGAACAAGCCGAAGGAAACATATGTTCAGCGCAGGCTTATACATTCGAATGCGAGAGTTACGGAGGAGTTGAATGGGCTTTTGAGCCCACTAAGCCAGCTTAAGAGACCGGCGCAAGGAAAAATAGGGATAGGGGCGCAGGAGATATTCAATATGAGATACGCAAACACATCTCGGCAAACCCTTTTTTCTGTGGCTGGTTCGCTGGCAAGTGAGGGTGGATTAATATCGCTTTCGGAGCCATTGAAGGTCAAAGCAGCAAGTAATATCGACGACCCTTTTGTTGAGGCGGTAATAAGGCCAACTACTTATACTTTTCAGCCCGAGAAAAGCACCGACATGCTGGCGAACGACAGTCGATGGACATCCACTGAATCGGCGCCGTTAATGCCTTCAGACGAAATTCAGTGGCTGCCCCGGAAACGACCTCTCCGATGCCTGCGAGCGACGCTCGGTGGGCATCCAATGAGCCAGCGATGTTAAAGGAAAGCGAACAGGCATTTGCTGCAATGAGGCAAATGCTGCCTCATGACAGCGGATGGGCATTTTTCTATAAGCACCAAGGATGCATTCGAATGGCTGGGAACATGCTGGAACGACAGAAGCTATGAGCAACCGTGGGTGGCTGTATGATGCGTCGGGGAGGTAACCCCACGTGCCTCTTAATGGTCATTATCCGGTGTATGCTTTTGAAATATCAATAATCATAGGATGAACGTTAAACGGTAAACGGGATGAAGAAACCAATTGGCTGAAATCACAGATAGACAATAGATTGACTACGGCAGTAAACACTGGCACTTGTAATTCCAGCTCGTAGCGTAACAACAACTGCTCAAGAGTATACATAAAACATCTTCAATCTGGATTCATTATCCGGGCGTGCAGTGTTCACATTTTTTCGGCTTCCAATTCTGTTGCCACTCGAAGCGAGTCCTCTGTGCTTGGCAGGACCAGCTTCGCCATGTTCTTGACGCTTCTTGCATAGTAAATCCACAGCTCAGTGCACCCCTGATCAACAGCATCCTCTATACCCTCCCGAATGCAACGATATACGAGAAAACTCGTTCAACTCGAGGCATTACACGTGAAACATGTTCCCATCATACCTCTCTCGAAAATGGCGGCACAAAGTCTCCAGGGGAGCCTAATCAAGTGAACGACTGACCCGAACGATCAAGCGAAAACCTCTGTTCGTGGCTTGAGCTCTGCAAAACGGACAGCCAGAACTTGCTTCTACAAAGCTGTATCTGAGGAAGCATGGATTAAAACAGAGCTGGTGAGCAATACCTCCGTCGTCACGCCATACAGTGTCCATTAGGAGTTTGATGAGGCTGCAGGTATATCGGGTCTGCTTCTCATGTGGGAATGATGCCAACCAGTGTGGAGCTATTTGAAAAGTTTGGGCTGTGTGTAATATTTAGGAGAGCCTTGAGCTTATTAGATTAAGGATAAAGAGTGACGATGTTTGATGGCTACAAGTTTATAGTATATAATTGTAGAGTACATCTATTAACTTTCCTTTTGTTTTTAGATGTTGTCTCCTACGTCAAAAGTCAAAAGTAGCTCTGCGTATTGCCTTTAAGACTTATGCTGGCAGGCTACCAATCTCGAAGAACGCGTCTTGGCCCGACTCAGCGGACGGAGTTTGAGTTGCTAAGACGTCTGGTTCTTGTCCATAGACTAGTCATTTCATGCTCGAAGATTGCTAGATATGATGGCGGCCAAGAGCGTGTAACTTCGGCACGCGCTGTGATCTGTTCGATAGCTTCGATAGTATTAACTAAGAAGAAATCTTGTTCAGGACAAATCCTCTCCCTTGCCGTATTGCTACTTTTACTGGCGATCGTCTCTGTATGCCTAAGATGCCGAGGGTATCCAACTTTCATATTGTTGCGCTCGTCCCACCCGGCCCTACGGTAGCACGTAGTTTATGAGGACTATGCTATCAAAAATGCAACCTAATCAGTAATTGAAGTAATAGAAAAATCAAGATAGATGTATATCTTGGCTTTTTTCTTCACTCACCCCGTTAGACCCTAGAAAGCTGATACCGAATACCCAATACAGATTACGAAAGGCCTGGAATTCCTGCAAGCTGTCGGAAATGGGTTCCCGGAAGTGTGTCACTCACCGGCTCATCGATTCAAATGAGGCTTTGAAGAAGATATTCGGAGATAATTAGCCCTCACTCGGAGGGTTGAAAGGTTCCCAGGCAGGCAGATATCTACATCCAGGGACAGCGACAGCGACTCAGATCAGGCCAAAGGGCCAAACAACAAAATTGAATTGCATTGGTCAATATACCTATGTCTTGTACTATAGCACCCGTTTCATATAGGTGCGTATAATGGAAATCATAATATTGTAAGTGCTCAAGTATATGGGCGTGATAACACTATAGTCGTACATGAAGGTGTGCATGAAGGTGTACAGTTTCGCTTCCAACCTCAGAGAAATCCGCATACGTGGTCCACGGCTCAGGAGCAATACCCAGGTATTGACCGAGGCCAGACCCCAAGGAGGTAGCAGTTGCATTGGAGTGAGGGTTGCATTTGTACTCAGGCCTTTCTGACAGCCCCTAAATTGGTGATACACCAGCCACTACCCACACCGGAGTCGGGCAAAGGTTCAAATATTCAGTTGTAAGACGAGAAAAGACGTGATTCGGGTAGTCGGTTACTGAAATTGAACCTGGATCTGGATTTTTAAGTTGAGCGCAGCGAGCCATGCACAGAGATACTGTACAGGAGGGGTATTTGCTTCCTTCTTGTACGACGGTGACTCAAGCGCATACTACCTACAGTACCTGGGTGCACACGCACTTCTTGTTGGTATCTCATCTTTCATTTATATCTTATCCGCCATCACATCAACAATAGCATAGCGCTAGCGCTAGCGTAGCTATCAATAACCGATCTGTTAATCATTAATAATACTATATGTCCATGCCCTCCATTTTGAACGGGCTGCTGCGGCAAGTACACGTACAAACAGTGCTGAGACACCTGCCCACTCTGGGGATTCGGGTCCTTACTAGCCTGACCATCTATGCTGGAGCCGGAAGAGAATATGCACAGAGCTCCTACGATCCGCCTTCCGGAGAGCGCCATGTCAAAAGTATCTCAAAGATAAGCATGCTTTCAACAGGCCACTAAGCGAGGACATGTGCAAGATTATTCCCATGCAAACACTGTAGCAAAGAAGGAACAACGCATCTTGATCTTGAACGCGCATCCGAAAAACGCATCTAAAATGCGAATATCATCAATATTATAGAATCCTTGCAAAACCCTTATGTCTACAGACTCGTCGCTTACCACGTTTCTATACGGGCAGATTTTCATTACATCGGCTTAAGAGTAATCGAGCTACGAAATTGCTATCTGATAGCAAAATTTGATTGATATGGATGTATATATTATCCAAAGCAGAAGCATCTCGTATCGAAGCAGCTCTTGATCGAAGCCTATCTGCTCGTCCTAATCTAACCACCATCATTCCCTAGCAAGCTTCTTTCTTTCATCTGATATAACTCTCTCGACAGAAGCCTTCCTAGCCTCTTCAGCAAATCTTTCCCAAAATTACCGCCAACTTCCAAGGCCGCGAACTTCCTCCACAAGACTACAGCCCTATACCACTAGCCTCGTTGCATAGCTTGAAAGCAGGAGCAGAAGCAGTAGAACACGTCAGTCAGTAGTTCTTCGTATATAGAGAGTCTACTAACATCCGGTCTTGATCAACACCATGCAGATATAACTCGACTGCCATATCTATGACTCGAGATTCAGCTAATCTGCTATTTTTACTGAGATTGTGTGATTGCCACCTGATTCGTCCCCGTAGCCCAACTCCGTCCAGCGTTATAAGATATGATATAAAGTTCTCCCCTTAAAGCTTTTATCTTGTGCGCCGTTGTTAACATCAACCAGTCCTGCAAATCCAAGCTCGGTGTTCGTAAGTCCGGGCAAAGTCTTGCGATATTGACAGGCATATGAATTATTGTTTCGATTATCTGAGCACACCATGCAATCGGCGCCCAACATGAACCGCATCTGCGAGCGGCCAGATTTACAATTCAACAATGCATAGGTAAAATTGCCGTCGGCGTTCAGTAAACCAGCTTAATCATTCCCACTTAGCGCGTGGTTTGTTTCATATTCATCTGCAATAGAAAAATCACTGATATCACACCTTTCACCTTGAATTCTACGCGCAGTTTCCGCAACAAGTTAACCTCTGAAATATACTAGAAGGTGATAAGTCATATCCAAAGCTAGGAAGTACGATTGTTTTGTCCTGTTCTCAGCCTCCTCTATCTACACTGCCTAGCAGACCGATCAAAGGTCCTCACGCGTTCTTGACACTTTTGTGAAGAGCTCGTTCACAAACAATTTGCAATTCCACGAAGCCCGGATATGAAGACCACTCAGTTACAATATCGGTAGCACGCAGTCATTTTTCGCTGCCAGGAACACGGAGACCGGGCCAGTCAAGCCTTAGATCGCTTCCAGTTATTCCCAAACATGCACTGTCGAGGATTTAGCCAATGGCAATATTGACTTTCTTGAGTTATTTAGGGAAACGAGCCACGAGCTTGGAGCAAGCTGTAGCATATCCACCTGGACAGGATCTGAGTGCTAGATATAGAATCAGTCGTGGATCTTCAGTGAAGTAGTCAATGCTTACGTGAAGGATATACTAGAGATAGTCCTTGGAAACATGTATCTACCATGAAAATATTACCTGGGCATAGACGCCATTCGATGAATGCGAATGGGGAGTGCAAGAGAGGCTGGGTGCCATAACTTGACGAAGGCCATAAGTGAGGATCATGTGTACAACGGCGCAGAGACTGAAGGCGCGTTTCATGTTCTTCGGTATCCGAAGCCTTCATTAGCAGATATAGTGTAGAATGGTAAGCCTGTAGTGTTGCTCATGACGAGGAAAGCGTAAGAAGTCATTGTTCACGGAGATCGGTTACTGAATGTATTAGTGAAGCTAAGAAAGGTATCGATGATCAGTTCCTTAGCTGCGGCCGATAATGATACCCTTTCTTTTGCAGGGGTATCAGGAAACGAGTTCGGTCAACCTTGACCCTAGGTTTCGAGACCACCACGGCACATACTTCATCACCGTCAGAATCTGGCGTGTCCTCTAGCAAATTTGTTGTAGAACTATAGGCGAATCTGTCTCGAGAGTCATCGACCAGGTAGAGGTACCATATGATCGCTCGTGCACGGTTTGCATGATGTGACGAGAAACTCGTTCTGAGGCCAGAAGTGGAAACGCAGACTCAGCAGCTAGCAGTTATATCCCTGAAAGCCCCAGCTGTCCTTGAGATCTTGCACTTCTTCCCCTACTTCTCCGATACAAAATAGTAGCAACTGTGATATCTGGTCCTGTTCGCATGTGACCTGCTCTGGGAAGAACTGCTCGAGTGTTACCACGCTCAACAACCGGAGTCGGGAACAAATGACACTGGATTTCCGAAGACATTTTCCTGCACATCACGACCACCATCAAGTCCCTATGTTCTCGCTTTGACCTGCCGGTCACCAGCAAACCACATTGTACGGGGAAGAGATATTACTCGTCGTGAATTAAAAGTTCATCTGCAATATCAGAGGCCTTTTGTCGTTTCCGCTCTTTTTCGACGTCGTCGGTAATGCTCTTGCGCTTCCTCGGATCATTGGAAGACGATGGAGGTTGTACTATCACCTTGGGAATTGTATCTTCCACATTACAACACTCAAAGATCGTCTGGAGTATCTGGCGTTGTCCTGCTTCCTCTAGAAAACTTACACATGGGCCTAGGCGGATTTCCACAACCCCTTCAAGCTGCTGTGTCTCTTCTAATACCGACCGCATGTATGACGAAGGAATAGTCGCGGTGATGCGTTGTACCCAGTGGGAGTAGGTCGAAAATATGGTAATCTGGTTGAGATATCAGCGTATTGTATTTTCAAGCCCGAAAAGACTTAGTTGACCTCCTCTATCGTTTGTTTCCCATGATATCCTTTCAAAGCTATCGCAAGCAGAGCATATAATTCGATGTTTGTGAACCCTTTTCCGATGGGATACTGCCTTGGAATGATTGAGAGGCGCGATCGTTGTAGTGTGTCGGTGTTGGAGACAATCGTCAAGGTGGAACGAATACCCCGTGTATACGAGTCAGTGGCAATGTGAAGGCGATGATCCCTATTCAAGATGAGCATCATAAGTGCTTTTGTGACAGTAAGAATCATCTACCTTAGACTTCGGGCCTTCCTGCCAGCTGTTCGTGCGAGGTCATCGGTCCAGCAGCTGAGTAAGGCTGATATCCACGCACCACAACTCTTGGCCTTTTCAGGCTTCTTATCAAACCTGACAAGGTCGAGCAATCGCATTTCCAGTTGGTATTCCTTGCTTTGAAAAAAGGCGGTCATCGTTTCCGATGTTGTTGCAGACGTAATTGCGAGTGGAGGACTTGAAATGTCCGAGACTGTGATGTGAAGATTTCCGAGTTCTTCATTGTTAACGCGACCTCTGTGAAGGCTCCGTAGCAGCTTCCGGACTGCTTGTACGGGGAGATAAGAATGCGGCCTCGTCGATTGTTGGTTTGATGTAATGATGGTGGGGAGATGGCGAACTTGTCTGCGTTTCTTATGGTGTCGTGCCATTGGTTTTGGCTTTGGCTTTGGAGATCGAGGGAGGGGCGAAGATTTGATCGTGGGTGTTAGTTACTATTCGAGGTTTGCCGGTCGAAGGGGACTATATATATATAAATGCATGTATATGCATGTATATAGTACACATGCATATCTATACATGTATGTACTATATATATATAAACATCGAGCACGTCCGCGTCGTCAAAGCTCCCACTCGGAAAATAGTATAGCCGCTCAACTAGCGTATACTTGTGATACTTGTACCTGTAAACATCCCCCACTCGCGCACATATGCAACGAGCGATAGTAATGCTAACGTTAATAACACCTAATACTGAGAATCTTAGAATGGTATAATTGAAACACTACCTGATGAAATCGTGAATACAGATTGATTGTAATACGTTCTTTACGACAAGATCGTCCAGGCTCTACAAGCGTAGCACATCTGTTAACAATTTGACTCTTGTCGATACCATAGCTCAAGAATCACCCTAGCACCATGGTGACCATTACTGTCGTGAAGCTACAAATGTTATGGTAATTGTGCAGAAACGCAGGAAGAGATCTTATACTCACTTGGAAGTTCCAAGATTGAGGCTATCATTAGATACTCTTTTACATGATATTTCTCAGGATGCTTCACTTTCCTTGAATAATTCAATAGTCAATAGTCAGAGATAGTTTTCTGGGTTCTGAATCATCCATGAAGGCTCTATGGCTGCTTTGGTAGAGGTCTTACGTACTATACAAATATTCCCTTAAGAGCTTATGCAAAGCCGCAGTTGCATTTCGACCATGGAGCCACGAAATAATGAGGCTTATGCCTGTGTCCGAAAGATGCTGAAGGCTTGCTACTTTTCTCGGTTCGTTCCAAGCCTCTCATCCTGGAGGATAATGATAAAACACGTAGTCAACAGCTTGTTCAGCGCCATTTTCTTACATTTTTACCCCATCTCTGTACGGTGCCTGATAGCTCTGCCAATAAGGTAAACTGGGTGTTTCCGTAGGGATTGAATACACGAGGACATGGGTGATAAACTTGGGCTTCGAGACGTCGAAGGCTATTATCAGGCTCGACTTACGGTCGTGTATTCAACTAGTTCTTTGCCCACATTATTATATCTCGAGAATATAGAACTTAGATAAAAGGATTACTTGCACGAATGATTTAGCAGTATGTATTTATTCATAACTTCGTTTGTCATACTTCTTGCTCTCAGGGAATCGAAATGGTTGCGTGCCTGGACAGATGTAAAGGGGTCGAGGCATTCCAAACTTTTGTTTCCCTTTTCCGAAGAGTATTATGACGAGCCAGGTCGCAAGTAGGCACGCAAAAGAAGAGAATAGAAACAGGGTCTTGTACTGTATTGTATTGTCGGATGAAATATCCACTATCACGACTGTTGATATCTCAGGGCTTTCTTTCACCGATAATTCGTAGGCTGCCTGATGTGTCAATTGTCATCCTGCCTGCCTGCTAAGCGACGACAGATTGAGAACGTCCAGGATCAAGACATTATACAAGGTCAAGGTTTCTCGTGTCAAATGCAAGGTGTTATCTAACCTGAGAGGCGTACTATTTCCATCACATATTTATAGTTGAACTAGAGATATACGCAATCTTTAATATACGGAGTAGATACAGAGAGAGCAAAAGTCTTCTTACGAAGCGGAGGAAATTCGTCTTCGACGAAGTGCAAACCTGCTAATCGGCACGATGAAGTATATTGACAATCGAAACTCGATTGTCATGTTATATATCATTCTCACAACATTATATATTAATAATTCAATATCACACAAGCTTCTAATGACTTTACTGCAAGTTATATTCTTAGATGACGAATTTATAACGAGCTTGCTAAATCGCTTCGCCGGAGACGAACTTCCTTGGCCTCGTTAGTAGGCTGTAATCGGAAATAAGTATCTCAGGCATCAAGGCCACCAAAGATGGATTGCATCGATTGCCCCCACCATCCTCTGGATACTTCCTTCCTACGACACAGGTAATCATAACTCCCCTGGCATCGCAACAATGTCGAAATCCATACCCTCAAGATCACGGGCAGCCGGTGCGTCGAGTCATACTCGGCCGGCTATTAAGAAGGCTGGGCTCGCTTGGAACATTACACCTCCACCGGATGGATCACCACCAGAAGATGCGCACGCCCTCGATTTCACATCGCGCTGCCTCCTTGAGGTCCACGAACAAGTAAATATAGTCCGGCAAGACCTGCGTAATCTACAGGACCGCCAGCGATATGGCGATGACATTGCAACAAGCCCCGTATCACAAGTCTCGTTGGATGGACGTCTATATGATATCGAGGAACGCACAGGGGCGCTCGAAGCACAAAGCAAAGTGGATGATGAGCTACGTGAGCTGCTGATTGACACCAAGGATGTTCTCAAGGATAAAATCGGAACCTTGGGATTGGCACTATCGGATCTAGACGGTAAAGTCGAAAACTTGGGCGTGGAACTTTCAGACCTACATGGTAAAGTCGATACCTTGGGCGTGGAACTTTCAGACCTTGATGGTAAAGTCGATACCTTGGGTTGGAACTTTCAGACCTAGATGGGCGAGTAGAGACTGGTTTTGCTGAATTGAGAACACGACTGGATATTGTTAGCAACGCGGTAGAGGTCCAGCGGAACTCCATGGCAACGCGATTTCATTCCACGGTTTACCCGCTTGCTATCTCTATTAGGGGACGCGGAGACGTAGAACAGGGTTTGGCCGGGAAGACTGTGTAGTGGTATTGGAAGTGCCACGACCGGAAATATCGTAGGCATTCGATACCCTTGGCACTTCTATTCTAATTTCATCTACAGTCGACCGTCTCGTACAACTGCTTACGTTCTACTCGATCGACTTTCACAATTGGTATCATACCTACCCCGATACCGATTCTGACGATGATTCTACTGATCTCGACCACCCTCAACCCGAACCCTCTTCTATTCGCGAGGCTGCGAAACTGCGACCGAAACGAGCGGTCATGGCGTTATTTGGCCACCTAGGTCTCCCATACCATGTTTTGGAAGATCAGACAAAGAGGGAGCAAGTAATGTTCACGGAACGTAAACGCAGGAAGGATGATGAGGCGCTCGAGATGAAAGGGAGGAAATCAAAGCAGCAGTACGTGGGTAGGGTAGGGATGGTGTCTCTTTCCTAGGGTCACCTACACACTAATGCGTCACCTACGGAATCAACAGCAAGTGGTAGAGGCCTGGGTTTTGGTCCAAATGCTGAAAGCTAGGCGGTGCCGGAGGTGAATATTCTCCCCAGACGACCAATTGAGTGAGAACACGCAAACACGGGGAAACCTCCTAGTTCGTAAGAGCGAATAATCAACACCAACCGCCTGAAGAAGTTCTCAGGGATTCTGCCCGTAGACCGTGAACATTCGGCGATGCCTTCTTCGCACCTACATTCATCTACCGGAATTTGTAGTCCGGGGAGAATTCAGTCAGATCTGAAAGAAAACTTCCTCAAGTTCTGGACTTCTTCAATTGAAAATTTAATCGGATGTCCAACCTCAATCGCCAGTCCGGTCTCGGTTAAAGGACTGAGAAAATCTTTTTCTGCAAGAACCAAGGAGAAGCTTAGAGGCGATGTTTTGTGACGACACGAAGCAGCCATGTTGTTAATACTGTAGCTGCTGAGAGGTTCCAGAGTCAACGATGTGTAGCCACCGAGGCTCTGATTTCTCCATCAAGGTCTTCAGCTATGTGTGCTAGCCATCAGCTAGCACAAATGATATACAATCAGCCTTCACAGCTAGGCTGGAAGATGTATAAATCTAGCGAATCCAATTCGCTGTATTTCGCGAGTATGTGACGAATTGCGACATTATTTTGTAGGACACTGTAGCTTTAAGGAAGTCTAGAAGACAGAGAAACTTACCCACAAAGCTTGTTCAAGGTCAATTTAAATGCCGGTCATGTTATAGCACTGTAGTATCTGGTTTGACTCAGATATACAGCTATTTTTTTTCTTTCCCTGTAGATATTATGCTAATAGCTAAGATAGAATTTGAACTAGCTAGATCAACTCTAGAGAAAAAGGGCTACCTGCCGATGTGCCGTTGTTAGATTGGAACTTGTCTCAATCACGGCCGAATAGAGTCGAGAAAAGGGCGCCAAGGATTTAGTGTCTCTTTGAAATGTATGATAAACCTCGATTTCAAACTGTTCTAGGTCGACCTTAAAACATGTTTGAGGAAACATCCACATTTTGAGTCTTCACTTCTCATAATCAATCAAACAACACCTCAGATAGGCGCTGTCTAGCCTCTTCCGGATCCCAATCAACCAATATCCTTTCCTTCTGGTCCTCCATCTTCCACTTCACAAAAGGCTCCATGGCTGCTCTTTCCTTCTCACTTAGTAAATCAACCCTCGTTCTCCATAGTTCATCCTTGGGAAGATCATCTTCCCGGATTCCAAAAAATTTCTCATCCAAGTACTTCCAAAACACCGTGTCAAACGCCCAGCTGTTTTTCGCAGCATAGTTGAGCCAGAATCGGCCAGTCTCCCAACTTTCACGCATGTGCGTAGACAAGACGAATGGGAAAGCTTCAGAGCCAATATCTTCTTCGGCGTTCTCTATGGCCGACAACCAAGTCTGCAGCCGTATGTCAAAGATCTTGGTCCAGTCATCTATGTCCGGTTTCCACGACTCCGGCACTTCAAGAAGCAACCACCACGGACAATCGAGGATGAATTGTGTAGGTGCAGCATAGGTAAGCTCCCAGTCTATGACTGCGACGATATCGTCAGAGTCATCAACGAGGATATTGCCAGGTCTGAAGTCGTCGGCCCAAAGTCTGAACGATCCCAGATTACTCGGTGCCGGAGACAGTTGGGAAGACCAGCTTTTAGACTGGGCTGACCAGCTGTCATCGGCAAATCCAAAGCTTGAGAGTCGATTATCTTTCGCCAACCGGCGGAAAAGTTGTCGTGCCACATACTTGTTTCGGCAATCATCTTCTGTGGTCACAAGGTCGTTGTGTTGGAAAATAAGCTGTGCCATGTGCATCTCTGCTAAAGCAACATACCACTCATCTGTCGTCTCAAGGGTCTTGTTCTCTAGCGGAAGTACACAGCGAGGAATATTCGCGAGTTGTAGCATGTCGTTCATATTCTTGGAGAGAGGGCGTCCCGTTACGGAGAAAGTATGACTATCGTCCTCAGACAACGACCCAATGCGATTGAATGAGAGACGAGACAACTGCAATAGGCACCGTGCCGCTTTCTCGTAGAAATTTGAAAGCACTGACTCTGAGATGTTTGGGTCCAGGACAGAAGTCACGTCTGGGTCGGGGTTTGGCTGTTTGATTCGATCGGCCATTAACCCAGCATTTTCCACGTGCTGAAGGATCATGAAAGGACCGAGATCAGACTCTTCGCCATAGTACAGAACCTTGGGAACTGGAATCTGAGTTTGTTGTTCTACATATCTTGCTGTGACACCTTCTTGAAGAGTCTTCTCAATTGGAAACTGGACCCAATCCGGGCAAGGTAGCCGAACATAAACATCGGAAGCTCTTCCCTCAACTTGGACTCTGTACAAGATGTTGTATCCGCCGATGATCAAGGGTGGCTTGAATGTTGCTTTCGCCCCGAATTTTTGCCATACGAGGGAAGCTGCAAGTTCGCAGGTGTCTCGCCTTCGAAGCCGTTTTTGTGTTATTTCCCATGCTTCGTCGTTTTTGTCCCACGCCAGATTATCTAGGTTTGCTCTAGCATCACCCATGGTGACTTTGATCCTGCAACTTGGTTCAGTGACAATGAGATGGGATAGGATAGAACAATGTGAAACTGATCGAACGAAGTTGATGGTTCAGAAACTTCTTTCCGTCCAACTGTGTATATTAAGATTACACTCAAGACAGAAGACACAGTTCTTGGCCCTGTTTAGCTGTTATACAATCTTGTGTATATTTGAGTGTATTAGTAGAGTCAAGATCTTAGGGCAGACAAATGTTGAATGATCGCTTGACCGACCGGCGTGGTTCTTACATTGAAGTTGAACTTCGATGAGTCGTTTGGGACGGTTCGGCTCGGCTCTCGCGAACAGGGATTCAATCTTGGCCAGCGGCAGATAGCCGAAAGGCTCGGCCCGGCCCGATCCGAGCTATCTCCCCCTTGTCTACCGTCAGCTCTACCCCACTTGGCTCACTTCCTCAGCTCAGCCCTGCCCAACCTAGCTCAGCTTTGGCCAATCCACCCACAGCTCAGACTGTAGCAGAAAATACTTCAGGGAAAAAAAATTAGAAATGAATAAACAGTGCAGATAATGATATTTTCGACGATGTTTGTGCAACGAGCAAATAATACTGCCTGGGCTGTTGGGACTTTGCATTTTCTGGGATCTCCTCACCCAAAGCTAAATAAACTCACATCCTCCTCAGAATCTATCAAGTAACCTAGCAGGGTGAATCTCACCAGTGTCCAGACTGTAATCCTTCATTTGAGTATCTGTAAAAGTCCTTTGCTTCTTCTTCTCATACGTGTATGACCAATTTTTACACGCTTCAACGGTTTTTCGTATGCTAGCAACCATCCATATTTGCTTCGGTCGATATACTTTGGTTGTTGAGGTAGAATACCCCAGCTTTATGTCTCCTAATCTACGCTATCTGAGTAGCAAAGACTTCGGACTCTACTTTGCCATCACCTCAAACCAGATACCACCTGTTCCGTTCAGCTGCCCACTCATTGCGCCAGCAAGATGCATGAATCCGTACTTCTTACTTGCGTTCTCTTTCTTCTATGGTCTTCATATCAGCCGCTAGGCGTTAGTTTGGTACACATGTAAGGCAAATTTCCAAATCTCTTAATTTCGATCCAGTTGAGCTGATTTCTATCGTGGCCACATCATGACCTACATAGACTGATAGTAGAACTCTTCTTTATTCATGTGTACAACTCAAGTCCTTGTTGTCCATTTTTTTCCATTCCTCATATGGCCATGGCATCAAATGTTATCGTAATTCTTCAGCTGCTTCCACAGTTTTAATTTCGTACCTCATCCAGCTGCCGCATAAGGAGGCAAGATGCAAGATTGATTCCCGCAGGGCTAACAGCGCTCTACGAAACCATAATTAAGGAATCCGAAACCTTCGGAATTTCATGGTGGGTTCGAAATTTCCAGCCATTCATGAAGTAATTTTCCAGCTTTGGAATAAAACAAACCGAGGTTGCAACTTGGTCCAAGTAGGTGCTGTAATCATCTCGTTCAATTCCAAGATTCCGGTTCGCTTCGTACCAATCTAATTTGATAGCAGCTGTACAAGTGAGACGAGGATGAGATACTCTTCAAGCTCTTGCCTTTAAAACCCACATTAAGAGTCAGAAGTCATGAGTAAGATGAGCAAAAACTTTGAGGTTGCTATAGATGTAGATGCCATGTTTTGTTTACGTGTAGAATGATAGCTCTGCACCATCTAAACTCCACTGAGCGATTGAGATTTATCCAAGCCTATTAGTTCTGGAAGCAAGCTGCGATGAGCATTTGTGGCTCGTCGGAATCGCGAGTCTGAGTTTAGCCAGAGGATTGTTCGATCACTACTTGAATCTTACAGACAAGTCACTCGCTCTCAGGAATCTTCGATGGACACCATATTCTTTCTAGACAGTTCTCAGGAAGCCTGGTTGTCGCTTCTCTTTGACACGAACATACGATTTCGAGAAATCTCAGGCTGGCTACCTTTATCCTTGAAAGCAGTTGATCTGGCTGAAACAGTGACAACCGTGGACTCATATTCAAAGATCGGCCAAGATTTTGGTGATACTGTCACAGTTCAGCGCTTGCCACGTGGCATTCGAGACCACGCAAATGAAGCGAGCTTAGATGAAGCACGAGATGTGAGTTTCAACCCTGTTGAGCAGAAGGCTCGTTTACTCAGGGCTATAATCAAAGCATCGTTAGGGGTGCAGTACGAACATTTGGTTACGTTCTTGGTGCATTTTTATATTTTATGGTCTGGGCCGTGTCTGTGATATATACACGAGAAGTACGAGGACACAGTGGATGGTGATGTTCGGCAGGCTGAAGCAAAGTCACGAGCTTTCATGCATACCAAAAAGAAAATGAGTAAGATTCTAACTTGGGAAAACCCCGGGCGAATAGTTTCCGATGATTCTTCGCTTGCCATATAAACTCAAAAATTTCCATGTAAATTCGGCACTGTCTGCAGCTTGAAGCAGCAGATTCATTATATCATTCAATCTATGGATAAGGTTCAACGCTGTAAGGAGCTCTAAGTCTCACGCAGTCCATCTTTCGAAGTGAACAATTCAAGTCTGAGAAAAAAAAATGACTGGAGGTAAGTAAATCAAATGAAATTGCCGCCCTTCTGTGAGGAAAGATTTTTTCGTCAGGTTATTCAGAAACACAGCGGAATAACATACCACTCAATGCAAGGAGCACCAGGGTTTGCTCACGAAATCCTAATCATGTTTCTTTGTCAAAAGATGAGAAGCCAGCCCAGTCACCCCGCTCAGGAGCAGATAGTCAAGCTTTAATCGTCCAATTTTGCATACCAGTCAAGATCGCCACCTTGAGACTCTAAAATAGACCATTATACCATGCCTATACGCAACCGAGTCTCACTCACTTGAAATCAATGAAGAGGCCCGAGCAGGTGAAAAAAACAGGGCCTTCAAGACTTTTTTTTGGATCCCAATTAGCGATATCCAGACTCTCTTGGGATTTTTCAACATGAAGTTATTTTTGCGAGATTTGCCACCGCTATGGTATTATTGCATGATATTCGAAGTGAGAAATGGGTTTCAAAAAAGGATGAAAGTTCAGGCGGTGATCAGATTATGAATAGAATTTTCAACCTCTCGGAATTCGTGGCGTTCCTCAGGAGTGCGGGCGGAGATAAAGTGTCTCTATTTCATCCGAAGGAAATAATGATTATTCAATGATGATGCAATCAGAATGATGTCTTGGCTTAGTTGGGTTGTGCTAGCTCCAAGCGGATTGCAGTCAGAGAACTTCGTTTTTCCGCCTCGCGACAGAAACCTATCACGACTTTCTTCATCGCATCCCTTTGGATTTGCAGACTCCGCGTGCTCTCATGAGTAGGTCGTCCTCTGCTTAAATCCTTTTGGTTTCGATCTTAATCAAATGCGCAGATTGAGGGGACTACTACCCTTCTGTGTTTCGTTAGAGCTGCGAGCTTCTTCATTCAAGATATATTTATGTGTTCGCAACATTGTATGCGATTTGAGCGACTTTAAAATCCAATCATCCTGTCTATCTATCCCGTCTCGTACACTCAAAGATGGTGATTAATTGCTTGTTACCGCATTTTCGGTTTGCTCATTGGTTAGAGAGTAGATGGCCCTTGCGCGTGAGCAAGTCACTTTCGTTGGCTGGCTCTACTTCCGTATAAGGTAATTAATAGAGTCCTTTTATTAAGCCTCTAATGATTATAATCTCCGGATATCTACCTAATCAGTGCATCATCGCCTGAAGCAGACTGGATAGGGGACCAGCCTAAGATCGTCGGCTCGTCTCTTTATATCAAGCAACGAACAACTAAGCCTAGTGGCGCGTTGTGCTGGCAGTAAGAATTTACCTTCAGCCTTCTCTCGAATTCCTCCGTGATCATTGATTTTCTTCCTCATTGCTGCCATATGATGAAGGATCAAGATGGGGTCAAGGAGGAGGCTTTCCTGCTCGAAGAATACTCCGACAGTGATGTTGCTCTAAACCACCCCGAAAGCGAAGAGCCTTCTGGAGAAATAGTTTTGCCGAACACAGAGAGCAAACACAGCGCTTGGAGACGTCCATTTGATCATATGCATGGAGCGATCGTGTTGCCCCCCACAGCATCTCAAGAAACAGCAGGCCGGTACGGTAGCGCGCCTCAGGTACGTAGCTCCGACTCTCTCGCAGAAACCATAAAGAATCAATCCCTTACGATATCAAGTCTTTCTATATCAGGAGCATGAATGTCGCCAAATCAGTTCTCGTCTTCTTTATACCATCCTTCGTTGTAGCGCGGTATACAGACAAAACGCTTGATCCTCCTGCCAAAATCCAACCAACAGCATACCTCAACGGGCTCCGTGGAATCGCAGCATTTTGCGTGTGGAGTCAACACTTCATGACCGAGTATTACTCCTCGAAATTTCAATGGGGATATCAATCGAGACCTGAGGATGTTTGGTTTCTTCAATGGCCCTTCGTGCGCGTGCTACACTCTGGTCTCTTTATGGTTACGATATTCTTCATTCTCTCGGGCTTCGTCCTTTCTCTCCGACCTTTACAACTCGCTCGAGAGCGAGAAGATCAACAACTGCTCAAAAGTCTGGCATCCTCAGTGTTTCGTCGGGCCCCAAGACTCTTCCTTCCTATAGTGTCTCCACTGTTCGTGGCAGCCATCTGCGTCCACTATCAAGTGTTCTACCAAGGCAACCATTCACTGGAAGGTTTGAAAATGGCAGCGACAGGAGGATCGCTGTGGGCAGAACTAAGAACCGCCTTTTGGTCGTGGAATATTGTCATAAATCCTCTCTCTCAGAAGCAGAGTCCCTATTTTCCTCCGACCGACGCACCTCTCTGGACACTCTCGTTCGAGTTTGAAGGTTCTATTGTTATCTTTCTACTTGTGCTCTGTTTCGCAAAGATTCGATCGTCCTTGAGGCTACTTTCGTTTGGTGGAATTTCACTATACTGCTTATTTCATTCTCGATGGCCGTTGGCAAGCTTCATCAATGGGGCTATTCTTGCTGAACTCCGGCTCATTCGAGAGGAAAAGAAGATTCCTGAGGAAGAAACGTTCAAGCCCAGTACCTCTAAGAGTCTCCTCAAGGTCTTTATGCGTAAGTCTTCTATCTTGATATTACAGAAACAAAGTTTGTGAAGCTAATTTTCTAAAGGGTTCTTTTGGACGATTATATTCATTGCCAGTATATACATAGGTAGCTTGCCGGTTTTTGGCGCCATTTCCACGCCGGGATACATGACTATGGTCGCAACAACACCTCAGCAGTATTATGCCAGCGCTGAGGCCATGGCTGCATATTGGGGTGGCATTGCTTCGGTGATGTTGTTGCTTGCTCTCGAAAATTGCGAGAGTCTCCAGAGGCCCTTCGCTTCAGCATTCGCAAGATACCTAGGGGACATTTCTTTTTCCCTCTACGTGATTCATGTTCCCATGCTGTTGACAATGGGTAGACCTATTGCTGTTGGCTTTATCCATCTGACCGGCAACTATGCCGTGGGATTATGCTTAACATACACCGTGCTAGTCCCGATCCTGGTGTGTCTATCGGACGTACAGTGGAGGCTATTCGATGAGAATTCTGTTAAGTTTGCAAGATGGTTGGCGCTGAAGATGGCAGCTTGACCGGGCTTTTACATGATATTTGTAGCAAGAATATGTACCTAAGTTTTTTGAAACATCGTGGAAATCGTTTTTGATGATTGAGACAGTGACTTTACTACCGTAGTAAAGTTCTCGTTAGTACAGATCATGCTAGAAATGAGGCGAAATTTCTTACTGGCTAAACAATCCGCACCCATTCTCGATATCGCTTGATAGACATCATTAATCGACTAGCTCCTGCTATCGATTGTCTTACAAGTCGCGAGGGGAATCCGTCCGAAAGATCCAGAATCTAGATCCCTAAACACAATCGTAACGTAAACAATCTAGACGAATACGATAATGGATTATCACAAGCCTTGCTAGAATTATTCAGCATCTCAGCCCATTCCTGAGATACCCTGTTGTTCTTGAGAGAAGAAGACGTGATCTTGGAATTCTGAGAAGCAATAAAATGTGCCTTTTCCAAGCGCACTCAATCCCTTAATGAACGAAACAATGATGTCCATTCCACGTTCTCAGGGAGCTCGCGGTACTAGAAGTCAACGTTGATGAGTGGTGGACTTGCAGATGACCAGGAACCGGTCTAGGAGCTGGTGTCAGAGGGAGTGTTTTTCTAGCCGTCCGATGCGAATCCTGAAAGATTGTTCCCTTAGCAAGCACGATAAATTGAGGCTGATGACGAGTTCGTGAAACAATGGAGCCAGGTATCCGTATTTCAATGCCAAGAGGTTATTGCAACGAAGCACTCTGCAATACGAAGTTTGAGGCCAAGATTTCTTAGTGCTCATGTAGCAACAGGTTCTTGAAGTTCTATGGAAGATTATCATGGCTTGGACTGAGATGGAGATGTAAAACATATTTGAACTCAACAGAAGCTCAGGCCGCTGGATTTCAAAGTAGGGAATCTCGAGGTGCGCATCTAGGGAACCTCTTCCAACGAAAAGTACGGCTTTGTTTCCGACAAACAAATGTGCGGTTCACCAGCCAAATACGGGTCAGACTGCTGGGGGAGGTTCTCCACCGAGCTGTTCGCTCGGATTTTCGACTTGAGTAAGAGGTTCACGGGAAGAGTTTCAAAATGCAAGAAGCTGCTCAAGAATGGTCGTGAATATCATACCGCGCCTACTCCGGCCCTTGGAAACTGGCAGAGCCTAGAACAAGTCGGTTCTCGTCCATAGAGACTTGTGGGGTGGAAGAAGGAGTGGGTAGTCATTTAGTCTCCAGAGATGCTAGCATATATGATATATCTTCTTGCTTTGGCCACGACCATTGTAAACCGAAACTGAAGTGTGTTCAAACTTCAACGACTGTTCCCTGAACAGACGCAATCGTTATTTGGTTCATGAACTGCCCCTCGTTGTCATTTATTTAAACAGTAAATTGATGAGAACTTCAAAATTGTTCCAGATTCTGAACCCTGAGACGATTTCGAGGATCGCCTCATTTATGTCGCATGTAAGAGATGCAAACTCTTGCCGATTGGACTTGACAGCATCAGCCACATATCGCACTAGCATGAACCTGAGAAATATGTGAGAGGATCCATTGAATACCCGAGACTTAGGCTGATGTAAATTTCAAGACCGATTCTAGGTAAGAAGTGCATACTCGTTGGAGGGGAGTACGAAGGGCACCCACCACACGTGTAAAGACTCTTGGCAAAAGCTTTGAGAAGACCATTCTCGACGAAGTTAGTCACATGTTTCAAGATTATCATTCTCTGCGTTCGCTTCTTCCACTTCTTTCCCCAATTCCTCACCGTGAAATGAGCCTAGAGCAAACCCGACCACTGAGTAATCTCAGAATTGTGAATGCTCAACCCTTTCCAATAGACCCAATGAAAGACTGCAGAATGTTTTATTTGATACCATTTTAATTCCTTCCAGGAGGACTTTTCTTCAAATTCAATCATTTGGTGATGCAATTCCTCAGATGCTTTCCGAGTTTGCTCTATACCTCACCTACCTAAAATTACTGACGCTCGCTTGTAAGCGAAAAATCGCTACCTAGCCAAGCGGCAAGAGCGACCGATAGTAACATCTATAGCGTCTTATGTACAGAGCTTCTTATTTAATTCGTAGCCATTTCCCTACAGAAATGAAATTGGCACATTCTTTTCTCTCTGCATTCTGCAACCCCATATATCATGTCACCATTCACGATCCAGCAAGGTGTCCCAGCCGATCTTGACGGAATTATCCAAGTGGGCTACAGGTCGCAGCTATTGATAGTGCCCTATTCTGGCGTGTCATAATATATCCCAGTCCGAAGAAGCAGGAAATATGCACAGATTTCTATCGGCAGACTCGAGCACGAGAAATACGCAAAGTGGCCAAACAGTGTATTTCCGGAATCAAAACCGCCCTTGCTTTCTCCCTGCCACTTTCTCGTACTTTCTCGTCTCATCAATGTACTTGAACCTATTCGCGGCCATTTCTCTATGGTATCCATTCTAGAATCTGCTGTAAGATGAGATATAGATTGAATAGGGTGATTGATTTTAAGGTATATCTCACTTTTGCCTAGCTCACACCATGAACGAAAGTTCAGAATACCTCCCCCTGTTTCGCCAAGTTGGAGAACTAGAATTCGAGTTCGGCTTCTACGAATCATTCGGAAGAAAGTGGTGAACGGTAGTTCATAATGCTTGATATCAATTTAAATCGTTTGGATTAGATAGTTTGCGAAAAGTCAATCGTATTTTTTGAGGTGCGAGCGTTTCATTTCTGGTTGTAGAGGCGGGCCTAGATAACATTGTTCAAACGATAATATCAGATCTTTGATTGATTCGTGTAGCTAGCAAACAACTACTTCCCTCCGAGATGAGTCTTTTTTCTGACAGAGATCGAGACTAGATATATAATCGACTCTATTCATAATTGCTTCGCGGGCAAGGGCCTGATCTAGACATTATAGAGCATAGAAGAATTCATCACGAACACAGAAGAAACATCTCACAGACAGTCATTTTTGCCTGATGAATATCGATCACAAAATCATGGTCTTGTTTCTGGTATTAGGTACTACGCACTTTTCTAATCTAGGAATGCACCTCCCTCAACCACTCATTTTTTTACGCCCCCTTGACAGGACAAAAATCATAGTTCCCACCATAATCCGGCGAATTATTACCCCACCACTTCGGGAACGGTATAGCTGGTCCTCCAGCCCCAAAGACGGCAAAACTCAAAATAAACAGCACCGTCAAACTAGCACCATCCCAAGCGCCGGTGACAAGGTAAGAGTAGTCTCTGAAGATGCGCGGTCGGTAGTTGCGCAGGTAGAATTGGACGAAGAATCCGCCGATGAGTTGGGAGAAGAGGACGCAGGTTTGGGAGGCGTCGGAGGGGATGTAGCCAGCGTAGTAAATTAACAGCGGGAAGTTCATGTCGGCGAGGGAGAAGGCCCCAATGATGCGTTTGGGATAGAACTGAGAAGTTCGTTAGTTGGGATGGGGAAGTGGAATGCGAGAACGTACGTGGACGACGACTCTGTGGAGGGCCACGAAGCCAGCACCGACTAGAAGACCATATGGAACAAATGAGTAAGTGCCACCAGACTTGTAGAGATACTTGGCCAAGGCCCAGGAGCTCGCGTTGGTGTTGTAGCTCTGAATGGTAGCGCCAGACCACGAAGAGTTCCCGTCGGTATCTCGAAGCAAGTCTCGATTTCCAGTAAGTATGTAAATCATGACGAGATAGTTGATGAATCCACCCAAGATAGTGCCATAGATCTGAGCTAAGAACATGACACGTGGAGGGATCTTCAAGTACTCTCCTTGCTTCAAGTCACTGCAAAGCGAGACGACATTTGAAATGACATTGTGTGACCATGTAGCGAAATACATGTTGCCCACGGGACGTTCTGGAAGCATAAGTCCTGCGATCATCTTGGATAGGTTATTGGTAGCAATGCCGGTGCCGTAGCGAGAGTAGAGCAAGGTGCTGAATGGTGCGATGAAACTTCCAAGGAGTAGAGAAAAGACGTAAGCCCAGGCAGGAAGCGTGATGTTTTCCTTTATGACAACAACAAGGCCAAGAATAAAGGCAAAGACGAGTACAGCAAAGAACCAATACCATGGAGTCTCCTTGTAGTGCTTTGCCATATGCTGATGATGACGATCTCCAGTGACACCGTCGGACCTTGAACTCTTGATAGCGGTTTTAATGTCTCCATTATAGAACAGAGCTACGTGGGCTATCAGAGCACCGATCGCAGCATTGGCCATAAACATCGAGTACGCAAAAGTACCGGTCAGTCGTGGGATGCCGTATTTTGCCACAGCCCCCTTGTCAAGTACTCCACCCACAAATGCCTTCGCACTTGGATAGCTCTTTCCCTCCTGGGTGAGAAGTCGCGTAGACATGAATGGAAGAGATCGAGATCCGAAAGCATTGCCGTAATAGATTGCAAGCATCGCTATCAAGCATATGAAGGTACCAAAGGCCATGTTAGTCTGTAAGCTCAGAGGAAGCGAGGTCTGGGAAGATGCGATGTATTGCCAATCGAAGGACAGACTGAATAGGCCCAGCCCTTCATTATTATTGGAGCCACCGAAGAGGTTCCTTAAGAGATCTCCCTTAGATCCAGTTGCCTTCATGGCCGCGAGACAGGGGATAGAAACCGAGTTCAGCCACGGGAAGATATACGCTGGGAAGAACTCGTAGGCGAACATGCTGCTGAATGCATACCAAAAGTATCGGATAGGCTTATTGCTCTTGATCTCTTGCCAGTGAAGACCTTGAAGTGTCTTGACAGTAGGAAGGGTACCCCAGAAGACGGCTTCAACGTGCCACACACAAGTAGACCTCAAAAGACCAGCCACGCCATAACCGAAAAGACCGATGGACAAGGTGCTGAGAACGACCGTGGCTGCGTTCAACTTCATGTCGTAGAAGATGTCCTGAGCAGCGAAGACCTGCATGGTTGGAGCAGCATTGGATGCTGAGGTTGAAGTGATCGCACAGATAGCATGTTCCTTCAAGTTCCACTCCCCGTGATTGAAAAAGGATATGACAGCAATCCATGTTGGAACCTTACCTGTATTGCCTTTGGCCCTCCATCTGGCCTCGAATTTATCGCCACGAGGGAGGAACTTGGCCCATGCGTTACCGATAAAGTAGGCGATCAGAACCGTGAATGTTCCTTGGATAGAAGTATTGGTAGGTTTGAACTGGTGGATGTTAGAGATGGCCCCTTATGGTATCAAGACACCCACCTGATAGATCTGGAACATCACAGCTTGAAAGATGCATAGCCCAGAGCACAGGAACATGGATCGAAAGGTCAAAGCAGGCTCAAAGTCATCTCGCAATGGTAACAAGTACTTGGAAGCATCTTCACCAGTGACGATAATTGCATCGTCGTCGGTGTCACTGTCTTTGCCAGTTTCGGAGGAATATCCCGGTAGAGGATCAATAGCAACATCTATATCGCCTTTCTCGCCAGCGACTGAGGATTGCATCTTCACGGCGATTTCGACATGGCTGGGAATTGTTGTAATCTTCCCTTCGATGGGATTGTTTCCGTCAGGCTGGATCTTGTCGGCGCTCATTTTGAAGCTTCGGAAACCAGCCGATGCTAGTTGGACTTTCGTAGACTCATGTATTGGAGCTGTCCACTTATCTTCCAGAGTGGCAATGGAGCGTTATGTAGCAATCCCAACGAAGCAACCAGTCGTGCACGAGACCAATCTCAAGCGATGATCCACATCTTAAGAAATTGAACACTTACCATGTCGTGTAACGTAGTTAGACTCTTATCGCACACCATATCTCGTCGCTATTTCGCATCATAGTAACAGATCACATCCATGTTGGTATCCTGGGAGGCTAGCGGTCGGTAAGTACCGATTGGGGAAAGTCAATAGAGGCATCCAACGAAAGCCCGGCTTGTCTTCAAACATCTCGAAAGCGGTCCAATCGTAGGTGACCCACTATCAAATCGCAACTCAAACTACACTACTCCTGCATCTTGTCAATGAGCTGCAATTCCTCGTTAAAAGAGGTTGGTATCGCGCCACTAAGTAGCACCGATAACCGGAATACCATACTTTCTTAGCCATTCTTATCTTGCCTCTCTTGAACTCAGACTTCTGGTAGTATCAGATGTAGTGCATGGGAGCGATAAGAACGTCAGTGGAAGAGCGTGGTCCGCGATTAGATCTCGACCTAGAAAGGTCGCAATGCAAATGCGGTGAACCTTTATGTACACTGTGCATGATAAGAACCTACACGATATAGAGTGAGGGGATGCTTCATCATCAGCCACTGTATACTACCAATAGCGAGATCGACGGTCCAAATTTCGACAGCGAATTCGGGTGGATTTGATATCAGGTCTGTTAGAGAACCAATAACGTGAGGAGAGAGATAGAGTCTCGATAATTTCGATCTGTTACATTTTCTTGGATGCATGCAAATAGTTCAAGGTCGATGGGTGGTCCCTGCATTATAACGCTATGTATCGTTACGGTAAATAACGCCATCTCTGAGTCTCTCCATTGGCTGAAAAGCTTCACAATGAACGAATTGACATCAAGAACCGAGGGTTAGGAGCTTCGAAGCTTCTACGGCGCGCACCCTCTGGCCTGTCGCCGTAAGGGCCTCGGACTGAGGAATAATAAGCTGTCGACTGATCTGGTGAGTGCTCCCGGACTACCCCTTTCGGAATTCAGTGTCCAAGAAGCCAACTGTCGCTTATCGGTAGAAAGTAAATCAGCATCTAGCATTTTCCGAAAGACGTATCGATTCTCGTGGCTCCTAACTTTGATGCAATACTCCGCGGCAGAAATGGCCGCATAAAAATAGCCATGTCCTGCTGCGTAAAATCGTGTCATCCTTGAATAGTTCACATCTCAATTCTCATATTATGCATGAACAGATTACTTCCCTTGCCTTCCCTTGCCTTGCCTTGCCTCACTTTTAGAAGATAACTCTCGCATGCATTAAAAATGCACCAGCAAGTATCCTTTCGGTTCGTACCTCGCTGACAAACTCGTGATTTAAAGGTCGAAGTTTGTCGTGTGACACTTCGGGACATCATTCCCGCGAAGCAAACATGTTCCCAGGATATCGGAAGCGCGAGCAACGTTGAGATGGGGTTGTGTCAGTATCGGATTCTTAAGAGGCGAAATTGATTCGGGTCTATAGTAGAATCTATCCACCCATATGATCGCTAGAGTAGTAGGTATCTGGTCTTGCATACTTTGTGGTTCCCGCATGGAAGCACGATCTCGTGATCCAGGTAGAGAAGCACCAAGCAATAAAGCTTCGTATGTGTGTCATTATGGATCCGTCACTAACAACCGCGTGGCATCCCACTCCTCATGCTGGATGATTTATGATTTCGGGGGTGGAGAACGTAGCTCAATGCTCATACCTGCAGTAAACAATATCAACATCTCGACTACTGGATAAATACTCCCTCGAATGACTTTAGACGCCATCTTCTCGTACTTGGTGCAAAATAGCCATAGCAACACTCAAGAGCAGTACGCGATACGCTGATCTGTTGTATTGGGAGAGATAGAAATGAGCTCTGATAATCTGCTCATTCATTAATCAAGACGGGCTTTGAGAGTAGAGTGTTGAAATATCGCAGCAAGAACAAAAGCGGACATGAAAGGCAATACAATATTTCATGTTCGGAAAAGACGTAGACTTCTGATTTGATGTGAATCGTGCAATTCCCTTCCCTTATAAATCCCCCAGAAAAGAGCCTTATTCGGACCGCCATTTTCCCCCTACCCTTCTTTCCCATACGATTAAAAATGCAATGGCAACGAAAAAAACACTTCTACCACGCTGTCCGGATAAGGCCCCTTTCAGAATCATATATCCCTTATATCCGCAGATCCGTCGTGAGCGTCTGCATAGTTCGTTGTATACCTATCCCAACATATACCATCTGAAGAAAAAGCCGTTTTTCGCGAGGAACTTCTTGTTGCTCTCGGTAGAGATATTTCGGAGAAGGCTGTGTTTCACATCAGCATCGAGCAAGAACCCCCTCGTAGCAATCCAGCACGATACCGAAGTTTTTACTTACTTACCAGCTTATCCTCGCACAAATGAAACCTCTCGTGGTCGGCGACACCATGTTTTCTCGAATTTGTTCCCATATTGCGATGACAACAGGTGTTTGAGCAGCGCTGTAACTTATCATTGACTGATCCTCCAAGGAAGGCGAGTTCTCACTTAATTGACAGAGAGGCAAGTTAGGGAGGTGTCGGAATTTCATGTTAAGGTCCTACGATCTGATACCTCCGATTCAGCAATTCCGCCTGTTCCCGTTAGCCAATTCCCCATCTTATACAGCGATCTATTACCTTCGATTTAACAGTATCTGCAATTGGACTATAGTAGGTCGATCTATCTCCTATTAGCTAAGGATTTCGGGCGATACAAATCGGAGACTCTAGCTAGGCAATCGGTTATAGGTGATATCAATACTTGATAGTTCTCAGAGAAGTAGTTTTTAAAATAACTTGAAACTACTAGAGATAGTAATATAATAGTTAAAGATTATGATAGAAGATATAGAAGTAGATTTACCCTCCTTGAAAAGTTAACAAGTTAGATTTATAGAAATAGTATTCTTTGACTTGAATCTACAACTCGACTTTTCGATACCGGAATGCTTCCGTATGGGAAGGTCGTGTTACCCTAACCTCCTCGCAGGTTACTTCTATTGTAATCCCTTGGAATTCCATGAAAGAATAATAGGAATAGTTAGGTTATAGACCTACATGATCTAGGATAACTAATTATGTTTAAGATAAGGAAGCATCAATTATGACACAGGGTAGAGGCGATAGCGCAATCATACAAATATATAGTTTTTATTTTTCTAACTTATCTCCCATATACTAGTCGGACTCTCCGATTCGTACACTTATATTAATGTATATCGAAGAAAATCTTTATAAAGGGGACTAGACTTAGCCAAGATCGAATATTAGTCAATCGAAGGTGATGGATCGAATAGAGAAATACGAACCGAAAACTGCGATTTGTGTATCATATTACAGTACGTAGAATTCCGTCTTCTTAACTGCATAGACTTCTTTACCTGCTATAATAGCATGCTCCCTGTACTTATAACTTTTACAAACGAAACAAGGTATTCTCATATCAATAATGATGTATAATGAAGTTCCGGTTAATCTCTCTAAACTTACTCTCGTATACTAAGATATATAATACTCAGTCATAGCAATAAACGCGTAGGAGAATAGCTACTCAAGAAGTGACGCATCATCAAATTCTATAAAAGGGGCCAATAGCCAGAATACAGCCCTCTTATGTTACATTACATTACATACATACAATACTCCTCTTCGCCATGACGGCGCTTTCATTTCCTTTTCTTTTCTTTCCTTTAACCTCACCTTTCACCTCTCATCTAACCTTCCCTTCCCCCCCCCACCACCCTTCCTCACTAACCAACTAACAAACCCTCCACACCTCTATACCTACCTAGCTACCTATCTAATACCTCCTTACTTACTCAGCAAGATAAAAATAAGAATAAGAATAAAAATAAACATAGTCAAGGGAGGGAAAGCCCAAAGCAGGAAAGGGGAGGGGAGGGAGGAAG
Source organism: Rhynchosporium graminicola (assembly GCA_900074885.1). Lineage (NCBI taxonomy): Eukaryota > Fungi > Ascomycota > Leotiomycetes > Helotiales > Ploettnerulaceae > Rhynchosporium > Rhynchosporium graminicola. The sequence continues at coordinate 133,707 of FJUW01000072.1, forward strand.
GGGAGGGGAGTTGACATGGCTAGGTAGGTAGGTAGGTAGGTAGGTAGATAGTTATGAAGACTTACTTACCTACCTTCTGTCCATTTTACGCATGGATTCACTACGGATACTTACTTACTCTATACGATTAATACCAACAGAGGAAACCAAAAGTTACGAAGCCGAAGAAGGGCGAGTTCTCAACCATCGGAATTATACAATCTACTGCCTGCCACTACCACACTTGCTACTGTTAGGTAGGTAGGTAGGTAAGTAGGTCGGGAATTTGCCACATGCCGATAGTAGCTCATGACCATCGTCTGAGAGATAGACGTCTCAGGTGAACTGGACAACCAGGTGGGAGAAAAACCAAAAACAAAAACAAAGCCAGATGCAGATGGTATCAACGTAACGCAACGCAACGCAGCCCAAACGCTCCCTGCGCTGCGACAGAAACATACAAAAGATAATCAGACAACTCTCTCTCTCTCTCTCTTCTTTCCTCTCCAAATATCAAAGCCTCCTCTAGAAAGCAGCTTGACAAGTGCACTTCCAGACCCAGGAATTTCTGGCCGTGCTGCGATGTGATTTCAATAACAAACCACAGACCAAAGAACCAAAAAAGCGCCAAATATCCATCAGAAATATGCGCACTGAAAAGAACTCCTCCCCTTCTCCTCATGCCTCTTCCTTCTCAACCACAGGCCCAGACCCACCCTAGAACGCCCATTTCTTACTACTATTACTATTCCCCAATCTCGATCTCGACCTCGGACTACCTAATCCCAATCCTAATCCCACATCCAAGTCATCCTCCATATCGACCTCGATCTTTGTACCCAAGGCCTCTTTCCCTTCCTTGATCATGGCTTTGAGTTGAGCGTCTAATCTCCGGATACTTTCATCTGCCTCTCTCTCCTCTCTCTTCTTCATCGTGGCCCATCGCTTCGCTTCTTTGGCTGCTGGACTTTCGATTCTTTGTGCATGCTGGTATGCAGGACGGAGAGGACTTCCTGTCGCGCGAGGGATTTTGCTACCTGAGTTCGCAGGGGAGCGAGGCGATGCGTAAGAGGCACCCTGGGAGCGATTGAGAGCTGGAGAGCCAGCGTGGGAGATGCGAGATGTTTGTGTAGATAGAGCTGGTCTACGTGCTACTATGGGGGTGCCAAGACCTGCGCGTGAGGCTGGACGGTTGTAGGTGTTTGCATTTACGACAGACCGACGAGAGGAGGATGAAGTGGTTTGTTGGCTAAATCGTGAATATCGAGGTGCTGGTGCAGGAGGTTTGGAGGGCGTGCTTGTGTTTGTAGTCTGAGGAGGGACAACGACCCAGTTCTTTGCTAGCTCTTCTTGCGCTGTTTCAATCTGGTTCGCACTAATCTGTCGACGTTTGGATGGTCGAGGAGGTGTATATTCTGATGTCGGCAAAGGTGGAGGACGATCCATGTAATCATGCACAAAATCCAACTCCGTAGGATATTGACCAGGTAGAGGCGTCAATTCCCTGTCCTCGTATTCGTTCTTCTCCTCCCATATGTTCTTCCCAACCGGCTCGAAACTCTCATCAATCCCAGAAAGGTTGATCTGGTATCTCGTCCCCCCACCAGCTTGGAATCCACGGAAAACAGCTGCGCCAGTCTTACAAAACTCCCAAGCTTTCCCAACAACTGCGCCGGCAACCTGGATAGCCGTCTTACTCCATCCTTCTCCTCCACTTGCCCCTCCACCAAGACTATGTTGGGTCTGGTTGAAGCTAGAGCTGTATCGTCCTCGTCCATTACATTCCCTGCCGAAATAATCTCCCCCATCAACTTGTTCCTGATCACCCCACAAATCTCTCGTAGATGGCCTCTTCGTATCAGCTAAACTCTTTCTATATCCTTCATCACCATACTGATTCCTCATCTCGGTACGTTGCGACGCAAGAAGACTCGGTGTGTCCATGCCTCCCGCAAGTTGATATCGTGTATTAACAAACGGCTTTGGTGATCCCGGTGTCCTCCTATCCCTATCATCTCCCGTGTCGATCGCAGACCAGTCCTCAGTACCATAATCCATATTATTCCCCTTCCGTGGAGTCTCGACACTTCGCTCGTGATAATCCTCCCGTGTCCGTTTGCGCGGGCCCAACTTCTCTCTCGTGGACGAAATCGACATGATGCTGGTAGAGCTTCTGCTTCGAGTGAGAATCAGAGAGGAAGATGCAGATGCGCCACCGTTTGGTGTGCGTGGTGGTTGGAAGATATGGCTCTTTGCGCCTGAGAGTCTGGGAGGGGCGGTGTCGCGGGTTGCTCTGCGAGAATGAAAATCGAACGTACCCGGCATCGCGGTGGGTGAGGCTGCCATTTTCGTGCTCAAATCACGATTGGTATCATATGCGATAGGAAATAGGGTGGTTGTACATGAGTCTGAGATGCGCGATGGGGTTGGGGATGTGTTGAGATGAGGTTGGGTAGGTGGTGTGCAAGGCGGGAAAGAAAGCAAACAAGGGCGAGGCTGGCTGGCGAGGCTGCGATGCGAAAACTATGCGGCTGCCGTAAGGGCGCTATAGAAATGTGGTTTTCGGGGTGAATAGCAAGGTAAGACGCTATCAAGACATTGGTGGTATTGCTTTTCTTTTTTCCCCTATGATACTACCGCCATTAAAGGGTCGTGGCGCTGGGAAGTAGGTAGGTTTTGGGTAAATAGGGCCCACGGAATTGAGATGTTGCTACAGTGATGAGTAGGGTGGATCCATCATAGGATGCAACTATGCGCGTTGGGAGTGAGCTAGACGACTTGAAGCATTAAATTCTGTAACGGTGAAGTTAGTAGTGAAGTTAGTAGTGAAGTTAGTAGTGAAGTTAGTAGTGAAGTTAGTAGTGAGTGTATTGGAGGATATAAGCGACTGTGTAATTGGTAAATCAGCGATAGGACCCATTGACCAAGATATTCAATTCACCCCCAAGCGTACCTTGTCCTTGCTCACCATGAGTTCTGGATGCTCTTGGGGGTATCTTCTATGGAATGCCGCACCAATCTATCAACCAACGCCCAAGGTATCATCAGCCATCATATATGTCTTCCAGTCCTCTGTCAAGTTGTGCCATCATCTTCTCCCCCGGCTTAGAGTAATACTCCAAACTCCCCTTCTTGACCTCCACTCCAGCATCACTCCAAGTGGTATGCTCCTTGCCAGCCCAGAAATCCTCTCTCTCCTTTAACAACTCATCAGACCACTCCTTGACCTCCGGCATCACAATCCTCGTGGCCACCCAACTGAACTCCCCCAGATCTAACCTCCTCTCGTTGACCCGCTCATACTCCACCATCTGCAGTATCAACTCAATCTTATCCACATCGTGCACGAACATGGCTTCTGGCGTTACCGAGTCCTCGTATTCTTGCCAAACCGCTTGTATCTCCTGCCCATTCACAGCCCCGTGAACCTTTCCCAATAAACTCTTGGTGAGGTAATCCATCGTCGTGCTTTCCCTTCTGTTCTTTTCGGGTTTGGACACTCCATCGACGGGTGTGATGTCTCCTACTAATGCTTCTGCCATATCATGAACCAAGGCCATTTTCGTACAGTGTGGGATGTTGAGTTTGGAGGAGAGGGAAGGAGGTGCGAGCATGGTGATTATGGACATGCGGTACATGTGGTCGGAGATGGATTCGCCTCTACAAAACGTCAATTCTCCTTTCCTACTTCTACTTGCCTCCTGTTGGAGATAAAGAGCATACTGGCTGATCCCAAATCTGCGCCACCCTTCACGTTTGGTGGTCTTTAAGCGCTCGAGGAGGTGGAAGAATGGTACTGGGGAGGTGGAATCGGTCGTTGGTGGTCCGCCGGGAAGAGTTGCGACAACGGCTTCTACGGTCCATGGAGTGGCATCTTGGGCATTCGCTGTTGGCGCTGGTGATAGAATTAGCAATAGAAGCAATAGACGGGCAGATATGAGGTCTATGCAGCTCACCAGTATCGCCCTCCGTCTTGATCTCACTGCTTGTTGTCATTCTGCAGTCAATTGGGACCAGATTGTCCACGGTTGAAAGGAGGAGTAGGAGTATGAGTGCGAGTGCGAGAGCGCAGATGCAGAGAGATCCGTCTTTTATAGTAACCTTAGATAGCTAGGTAGATGGGTGTTTGCCGTGAGAGGTGTTTGCGACGGTCACGAGAGAAGAGCAGCAGCTTTGGTTTGGTTTGGTTTGGTTTGGTTTGCTTTGGTTTGCTTCTCACCAGCGCCCGTCAACAAAACACGATTATAAGTAGCACCGCTCCCCTGTCAAAACTGCAAACCCCCACCAAGGACGCACTAGTAGTATTGTAGCGTGCCAAAGTCATGTCCAGCTTATGACATGTGCAAGTGGGGATGGAAATAGTGAAGCTATTTCTTGTTGGATACCCATTTGAACATATCACAGTCCGTTATATCTACTAGTAGATAGTTCTAAGAAGAGAGATTGAATTGGATTCTCCTATTTGTTTATTATGTGCTGCCAGCATGTTATCCATATCAAGTATTCCTTATCGGATGCTCAAAGTCTTTGATCCCTCCGTCAATTTCATGTTTGTTATTTGTATATTATATAATCGCAAAAACAACAGCAACTAGACATATTCTGAATTGCTTTGGGCGTCTGTAGATCTACGAGCTACACTCGTATCTGAAGGCTCATTCATATATGGGAAAAGATCTCCCGTAACGGATACACAGTTACAAGTTCCCGTTATCTCCAGAGGACTCTCTCTTTGACGATGTATAAACAACTCGAACTTGCCGAAGGCTTGCCGAAGGCAAAACAAACAAACGTAACAGATAAAAGTCAACAAGTAGAAGCGAGCGAGCATCTCTCCGCAACAGGGGAATCACACCCCCACGACTCGGACATAAGGCGGCCAAGAAACAGAACAGGGGATATCTCCGCTGAAGATCCCCCTCACTGTCATGTCCCACTTGTGTCCCAAGGAGGACATGAATCATGCTGGACAACCTCACCACATGCCAGTATATCCATTCTTTCACCACGACGACGACGACGACGACGACGACTTCCATGATAACAAAACTCGTGTAGGTCCTATCTGACCAAGACAACCTCGAATTTCTGTAAGCCCACACACAGTAATATTCATCGACGAATGCGAGACTGCTGCTGAGCTGACCGGAGAGGTAGGGTAGGCGGTATGCTCAGTCCAAGCCTGCAAATACAACAATACTATATATACTACACAAAGACATAAAACTTATCGGTGTTCTCAATATATCTAGCATACAGATCCCTATAAAGGAACTCTCGTCTTCTTCAATTCGGGATCGTATCTTACTTTCTCTCCTCTCCTTACGACATCCTCCTCGTCGACGTGATGACTGCATCCACTGGGATCGGGAGACTTCCCAACGAGGTACGCTTCCAGTCCAGAGATTCACACCACAATATCTATGCAAACCATCACTAAGTCACATATCAGATCCTCATCTCCATCCTCTCCACCTTCCGCACCACCTCTCTACTTCCACTCACTCGAATCTCCCATCAATTCTATTCTCTCATCCTCCGCATCCTCCATCACCGACTCCTCGAAACCGCACAGCTGAAAGACCATACATTAATACTGGAATGTTTCCATCCCTCCACCAAACTCTCGACCCCCTACCTATTCTGTTCCTACATCGGCACTAATGCCCTCTCCACCTCCCCCTCCGCTCCAGACATCTCAGAAGACCACGAGACACTCGGAAGTCTCGCCGAGCTAAAGACTCTCTATTCATATTTCCTCCCTCTCAAACCCACAACCGACCGCTCCATACTGCGTCCACACCCAGCAGGCGGTTCATTCTCCCTCCCCAACGGCCTCGTCGACTCTCCCGACTCGGACTTCGTCTGCCAGAACATCCATCTCGAATCCCACGAACTATTCTCACAACTTCAGACTATCACTTCGCTGGTAAAGGTTGGGCCGAAGAGGGGTCTGTTTTTGAGTTCGGTCAATATTGGAGATTCTATACTGAGGATTTGGAGAGAGTGGCTCGGTGTAAGGGCGGTAGCTGATAAAGGGGAGGGTGGTGCTGGTGAGGTGCTCTGGGCGGATAATAATCAAATCGTGGGCTTGAGATTGAGGGTTATGGAGAGAGATAGGGAGGGAGAGACGCCGGTGTTGGTGAGAGAGGGAGAGGATTTGCCGGTTAGCTATACGTTGCAGTTTGAGGGTATGTTCTCTCCTCTCACGTAGGTGTGATCTCGATGGAGCGGAATGCTGACCGTGATAGAATTGGTCATCAAAACAACACAACTCCTCCTCCTCGTAGAGCAGAGTATCGATCAGGAAGTCAAGCATTCAGGTAAAGCCGTCGTGATAGGATCTTGGGACCGGTGATGAAGGGTAACGTTGAAATGAATTATGATTAGATGAGATGGGATTTAGTTGTATGTTGGGATTGTACTTACGAGGTGTAGGTCATTATTGTGCTTTAGATGGCGTTTATGGTTCGAATCCCTTTCTCTAGTAAGATGCTGGCTTTGAGCATGTTCAGGACACGTTTGCTGACTTTGCGCAAGAGACTTGATCTTGGGTGCGGAGGTGCTGGATATGATGGGAAATTGGGGATTGTGGATAAGCAGAGATATCTGTCTAGAGATATCGATCTTGGCTACCGTCTGGAGTCTACTAGATATGACGAGGCTGATGAAAAGTCGGAAACCATTAGGGGACTGGGGAATCAGTTCTTATGCTACCTCGTATCCCAACTCCTAGATGGAAGTTTGGTATTTGATCAGATGAGACGACCTGTACAGTGAAGCTTAGAGCAGTTCTGTATTTCACACAGCATGAATGTCCCCTCTCCGCAAAGTAGTAGAATGTACATTCGACCGGGAAGTCGCGAGGAGATCTTACTCACACCTCTTGAGCCGTCAAAGGAACTATCCCTACGTAGTGACTCCCTATTCGTAGGATTACTGAAAGTGGTAATCGTCAGCTGACGATCCATGTGCCATTCAGAACTATTCCTTGAGCCCCTGCCCCTGCCCTCGCCCTTACCCTTCAGGTACATCGAACGAATGGTATACATCAGGATACATACAAGTACAGTACGTCCGCCAATAGCTTTCTTCACAATTGCGCCTAGGTAGGTAGGTCTGCCTTTCCGGCATGTCCAATCACGCATCCCGCGTTTTTTCACAGCAGCAGCAGCAGCAGCAGCAGCAGCAGCAGCGTTAGAAACTTGGCGACTCGATTCTATTGTATGCCCAATTACAAGTACGCAGTAGTGGTGGAAAGGTCGATCGATGTACTATATGGGAAACCATGGGAATCGGCTCATACTCTTCGCTGTACATACGCCAGGTACCTACCTACATTATCTGAGGTCCCTTTTTGACATTACGAGCCCAACCGTCAGGTCAGAATGGATGTATATCTGCAGCTCGAGTCTTACCTATATGACTGGGAAGCCGGAATCTTCTCTCTCTCTCTCTCTCTCTCTCTCTCTCTCTCTCTCTATATATATATATATAGTGTTTCTCACGTCGCTTGAAACAGTCGGGGGATAACCTGCCCATCTACCTAAGGTAAGATATATCTGAAAGAATCTAGACATCGCGCTTGCGCATAGAGTAACCTATTCATCTTCTCCGCCGACAGCTAGCGCAACTCTAACTCCAACTCCAACTTCCCAGACGAGAGGTAGAAAGGAGGTAGGTAGGTTGTGGTGGTTGTGTCATGAGGATAGGATTTCCGGAATCGATTGAACGGTCACGAGTCCACCAAGGCAAAACACACACACATATCGCACCCAGACAGACCAGACGCATGCCGCTATCACTCGCTAAAGCACAATTGACTGAGAGAGAGAGAGAAAGGTACAATTCAGTATTTCAAACCTGATTGGATTACACGACGAGTCCACCTACGAGAAGCAATCGACGCGGGTTAGCGTACATGGAATTCAAAATCATGAATCGTAAGAACACTCGCAGCTTTCTAGGGGCGATGATAGATTGCTTCTATAAGTGGAAGACTCGCTTAAATCCATGCAGGTAAAGCGGCAGGAGTGCCTGATACAAAACAGGGCGGGCTGTTCCCAATATGCGGATGTGCCTTAGTGCCTGCCTGCCTCATGACCTTTCAATGGATTCATTCCTAATTGGGGATCTTCAAATAAAGTCTAATTCGTGCCGTGTGAAACTTCGATTCTTTTCTCCTACACTACCTACCACATGAAAGATCGGAAAATTAAAGTACGACTGTACTGTAGCTAGCTGCCTGAGTCGAGTCATGGTTGCTGACTAATCTCATTGGTGGGCTCTACTTCACTTCACTTCACATCCCCCGCATCCTCTCGCTCGTTGCATTGCAATCAAGCAGAAACCGATATCTCCTTATTCCGATGTAGAATGTAAACCTAGAGAAAAACAGTAACCCCAATCCTAGCATCCTCGGACTAAGTAAGTACTGTAATACAAGTAGAAAAAGACATCTAATCTCCAATATACGATGTGTACTGTATATCATTTATCCTTTTCTCCAAGCACGGCAATACGATGTATACAATCTATTTCGAACCAATAGAGATGGGAACCTCTTCGTATCAACGACACGGGGATGGTGCACAGATCCCCTAGCGGTTGCTCGTATCGCGCGCGGCTGAGCCCCGAGTTAGTCCAGATATAATACGACTCAGGGGTCGAGACTTGGCTGCATTGGGGAGGGAATATCTAAGATCCCTTCCGTCCCCAGGAACCAGGAGATTAAGATGCGAGGATGCCCACATACATGCTCACAAGAAAGGAATGCATCGCGACCCTTTCCATCGGCACCATCTTTTGATTTGACCATTGTGCCAGCCCGTCGGTCCTTGTTGACTTCTTTCCCTGATGGCTCTGCTCGGCTGAAGCGAACATTCATTACACTCACTTATAATCCAGTCTTTGCTTCATCTCATTACATTAGAGTTCTCTCTCGTTGGCTCTTAATGATTATGTGCGCGGATTGTTGAAAGGCTGGGTTGAAGAGGGAGGGAGAGCGGTGAAAGTGGTCACCATATCAAACTCTTTATGTTGGAAGGAGCTTGGGATTTGCATGTGAGTGCCTTTTGATACAATTCATTATCCTCATCAACCCGAAGTACTATATATTCACATTTCCGAGTTGCATTGCTTGCTTGCTTGCTTACCCTCTTTTCTGTTCGTCGTCTCAATATCTCTACAATGTTTTCTGACTATTCCGGCGCCACCAAACGCTTTTCATGGCATTTCCGATTCGAGATTCACTCGGAGACATATCACATGCACGTTGTGTTGCCTTCCAAGCTGACGTCCTCTAGAATACTTCTACGCCATTTGGAGATCGTTGAAGCATGCCTCATTCTTCTCAGGTGTCGGACTCAATTCTCAAAGCCCACCAGGTTTTGGAGGTCTGAATCTGAACAGAATCTGACGAATCTATTCGCCTGTCTGCCCTTCACATCGACGTCTTAGTATTGCTATCGACTGTCAAAGCACCGATTCATCACCACACGTTCTTTTACCTCACACATCATCATGGCTGACTCAACTCGATCCCTCATGGCCGACTCTTCCACTTCCTCACTCAAAGACACACTCACTTCCTCATGCAAGGGACCGCTTATCCAATCGCCTCGCAAACGGCCTCGTCTATTCTGGTACGCCGTCGGCGGGTTGACATTTCTCATTGTATTAATACCAGTACTTACATGCGGTCTCTACTTCGGCTTGCGAAAATCAAACGACGAAGGCAATACAATACCATTAGTAGTAGACCTAGGCTACTCAAAATACCAAGGGTCACATGTGGAGAATGGAGTCACACAATGGCTAGGCATACGATACGCAGCTCCTCCAGTAGGGGATCTGAGATTTAGGGCTCCGAGAGATCCTCTTCATAATGATACTCTACAGATAGCCAATAAAGTACATCTCTCCATCCCTCTACGCTTCAACATGGCTAACCTAACTCCCCAGCACGGCGCAGCATGTCTCAGTTCCCCCTCGATGACCCTCGACCACGCAAAATCCGAAGACTGTCTCTTCCTCGACGTCTACGCACCCACTTCCAGCAGTGACTCCCCCCATCCCGTCTACGTCTTTTTCCAAGGCGGTGGATTCAATAGTAATGCCAACCCGGTAATGAACGCCAACAAATTAATCAACGGAGGCGATCATAATATGGTAGTCGTGACGCTCAACTACCGCGTTGGTCCATGGGGCTTCTTATCCAGCAAAGAAGTGATGGCGGATGGAAATCTCAACAATGGACTTCGCGATCAGAGGAAGGTGTTGGAGTGGGTGCAGACGAACATCGAACATGTAAGTCTTCTTCGCGAGTTCAGGAGATGAATCAAAGCCAACACTTATCAAGTTCAACGGCAACCCATCCCACGTAACAATAGGCGGCTCCTCCGCAGGCGGCGCATCAGTCGATCTCCAAATGACTGCCTACGGCGGGCGCGACGACAACCTCTTCCACGCTGTAGCAGCCGAATCGCAATCATTCGGAAGTCAACGCTCGATCGCCTCCTCGCAATACCAATACGACGGGCTGGTCAGTCGCGTAAACTGCTCTTCCTCATCAAACACATTACAATGCCTTCGCGAGACACCAATCGAGATTTTGGCGACCCACAATATCGATATCGCGCCCGCTGGGAAGAGGAAGGGGGTATTCATGTGGAGTCCAGTAATCGATGGGAACTTCACGACAGATCAGACCTATAATCTCTTCGCGCAGGGGAAATTCGTGAAGGTGCCTGCGATATTTGGGGGGAGTACCAACGAAGGGACGGTATTCACGCCGAAAGGGATAAACAGCACAGCAGATATGCGAGGATTCCTCAAGGAGAACTTCGCAAAGTTGAGCGAGGAGCAACTAGCCAAGATCGAGGAGTTATATCCGAAAGCCGAGCAGTATCCGGGCAAGGGCGAGTATTGGAAAACGGCTAGTAATGTGTATGGTGATATGAGGTACACTTGTCCGGGGATATATATCAGTGAGAGGATTACGCAGGCGGGAGCACAGAGCTGGAATTATCGGTACGTCTTTTCGCTTTTCATAACTTCCTTCTCCCAAAAAACAAAAACAAAAAAAACCATATCTAACACAACTCATTAGATGGAACGTCCTCTCCTCCGCAAACGCCATCTCCGGCCTAGGCGTAACCCATGCCGTCGCCACGCCCAGCATCTGGGGCGTATCCCCCGCGCCAGATAACGCACTCACGCCCACGATCCAAGCATACTGGACATCATTCATTCGCTCCAAAGACCCCAACACGTATAGGTTAAAAGGCGCGCCGAGGTGGGAGACGTTCGCGGCGGAGAATGGGAGGAGGGTTGTTTTTCAAAATGAGGTTAGGGCGGTGGGGATGGAGGATGTGCCGGGGGAGGAGGAGGTCAGATGTGCGTTTTTGAGTGGGATTGGGCCGGGGATTGATCAATGATGAGGGGGTGGGTTGAGTTCTTTGAGTTGGGAGGGAGTGGAATGGATGGAATGGAAAGAGAGGGTGGGAGTAACCACTCTTGCGAAAAAAGAGCGTGGAGTTGGTGGTATATTATCGTTATCTTATCTTGTCTTGTGTTTCTTTACGGTGTTGTGAATTGCATAGCGAAGCGAGCATTGCACTCACTCATTT